>JAGFNQ010006926.1:189288-236948 GCA_024364735.1 Boesenbergia rotunda
GTGGAGAAACCTGTACAGTAGTGATCTTCCTCTTTACAGAATGTAGCAGAATAAGAGAGAGGAAGTTAAGAACGCTTTTCACACGAGCAGCACTTCGTCGTAGTACGGAACCGTACCGCCCACGTGCAAAAAGGTCCTCCTTTTATAGGAGAACAGGACAAACTCGCAGTCTGTCCAGCCCCGCACCAGTCGACTGCCCTGGGGCAGTCGACTGGCCTAGCATTAATTGCTAGCCAACGGCTAGTTTTCGGGGTATACCAGTCGACTGCCTCTGGGCCAGTCGACTGGTAGAAGGCTGAAAACCTTCTGTGAGTTTTGGCAGTCGACTGCCCTCTGGCCAGTCGACTGCCCACTCACTCCCAGCCAGTCTTCACATAGTCCTTCACGTATGCCTTCAGGTTCACTCCTTGGCTCGCCCCTTGAAGTCATCTTCCTCTGGCTCTCGTCCCTCGGATGCGCACACAAGCCTCCCTTGGCTTGCCTCCATGCCACCCTTCACGTGTGCCCTTGAAGTCCACTTCCCGGCTTGCCCTTGGAGTCCTCCTCCCTCGGCTCTCGTCCCTCGGATATGTCCACCATGTGTGATTCTCCAAGTCCTGCAAACTCAATCACACACATCAAATACAACATAACACTCTAACCTTAAACATATTCACCCACACACATCAAAACCATGATCTTCCAATCATTTAAGGGTCGATTGCCTCAACAATCTCCCCTTTTTGATGTGTGGCAATATGTTTAAGTTTAGAGATAAATAACAACCAACAATAACAGTAACAATAGATAGCAATTGAAAAAATAAGACATAGTACACCTAAGAGGTAACCTCCCCCTTAATCCATGTCTTCTCCCATTTTCAATTCTAATCATAGTCCAAGTTAAGTTTCCACTTAACACTAACCACCATTAAAAATGTAAGACATATCAAAACCTAAGAGGTAACCTCCCCCTTAATCTATGTCTTCTCTCATTTTTAATCATCCAAGGTCTAAGTTAGACAAAATAGCTTAAACCATCCATTTCAAGTTAAAATTCTAACTTAAACCACCCATTCTCCCCCTTTGACACCATCAAAATGATTGCCTCAAGCAACCCAACCCTATGCATCAAATGAGAGAAAATTCGATTTCTGAAAATTTCCACAGAAGCTGAAACCAGGCGTGCCAGTCGACTGCCCATGGGGCAGTCGACTGATACTCTGTCAGTGCCAATTTTCAGTTTCTGATCCGAATTTCAGAAACCTCCAGAAAAATCCAAAAAATTCCAAAAATTTTAAAAACATACAGACATGTTTGAAATGATATACTCTATCAAGGAAAAATATTAGTCCATCTAAAATTTCAAACATGCATGACTTTTGATAAAAATCCAAAAACCCTGAGAACCACTAAGTTTTGTATCAAACTTACAATCTAATTTTGCAATCATATAACTTCAAAAGCATGACAAAGCATATAACGCATGAAATGGTTTTCAAAGGTTTAAAATGTCCAACTGTGATCTTTGGGCAAAGTGTCCATTGATTAAACACTTCCCTTCCCCATAGTTGGTCTAATTTTCATATTTTGATACTTTGAATGATTCAACAATGTGCCACAAGCACAAGTGAACCAAATGTATCACCCTAATGGATCAAGCACCCTTTTTCAAATCTAATATCTCAATGTTCATCATACACTTCCACAAAACACATTCCAAGGCCTCTTCTTAAGGATGTAAACTCCGATTCGGGAAGAGGCATGGTAAAGATGTCGGCTAGGTTCGACTTTGATTCAACATAGTGTAGTTCTATGTCTCCCCTTGCCACATGGTCTCTAATGAAGTGATGTTTCACTTCAATGTGTTTTGTCCTAGAGTGGTGAACCGGATTTTTGGTCAAGTTGATTGTACTTACATTATCACACAAGACTTTGACCTTGGTATAATGTAACTCATAATCTTCTAAGGTGTGCATGATCCAAAGGAGTTGGGAAACACACCCACCCATTGCCACATATTCCGCCTCCGTTGTTGATAGGGCAACGCATGGTTGTTTCCTACTACTCCAACTAACTAAGGAAGACCCAAGGAATTGACACCCTCCACTTGTACTCTTACTATCTAACTTATAACCCGTATAGTCCGAGTCGGTGTATCCAATTAGATCAACATTAGGGGTTCTAGGATACCAAAGTCCGACATTGAGGGTACCTTTGACATACCTTAGGATCCTCTTGACTGCAACCAAATGGGACTCTTTGGTACATGATTGGTACCTTGCACACATACCTACCGCAAAAAGTATATCGGGCTACTAGCGGTTAGGTATAGTAGGCTACCAATCATGCTCATATATTGCTTAGAGTCTACCATTTTCCCTTCAAGGTCACTATCCATTTTCACATTGGTTCCTATGGGGGTAGATGCTACTTTAGCATTTTCTAAGCCAAATTTCTTTAACATTTTCTTAATATATTTGGTTTGAAAAGCATGTGTTCCTTCATTAGTTTGCTTAACTTGAAGGCCTAAAAAGAAGGTTAACTCTCCTACAAGACTCATCTCAAATTCATCTTCCATACACTTGATGAACTCTTGTAAGAAGTCATTATTTGTTGACCCAAAAATAATATCATCTACATACACTTGGGCAACAAATATGTCCTTGTCCTTAGATTTTAGGAACAAAGTAGGGTCAATTGTTCCTCTCCTAAACCCCTTAGACACTAGAAATGAAGAAAGCCTTTCATACCAAGCCCGGGGAGCTTGTTTCAATCCATATAGGGCTTTTCTTAATTTGTAAACGTGTCTTGGATAATTAGGGTCCTCAAACCCGGGGGGTTGTTCTACATAGACCTCTTCCTTAATGATCCCATTAAGGAATGCCGACTTCACATCCATTTGGTGAAGTGTGAAACCCATGTGAGCGGCATAGGCTAGTAGAATTCTAATAGATTCTAATCTAGCTACGGGGGCATAAGTCTCGTCATAATCTAATCCCTCAACTTGGTTAAATCCCCTAGCTACCAATCTAGCCTTGTTCCTAGTGATTTTGCCTTGGTCATCTAGTTTGTTCCTAAAGACCCATCTTGTGGTTACAATGGTGCAATCATTGGGCCTAGGAACCAACTCCCAAACCTCACTCCTCTCAAATTGATTTAGCTCTTCTTGCATGGCTAAGACCCAATCTATATCTCCCAATGCTTCATCAATGGACTTGGGTTCTAATTGAGAGATTAGAGCTATTTGACTAGTTTGATCCCTAAAATAAGACCTAGTCCTTACTCCTTGAGTTACATTACCCACTATTTGGTCAATAGGGTGATCTTGGTGATGTCTCAAGGGCCTAGAGGTTGTGGATTCATTGACTCCTTCTTCCTCATCCTCTAGGATACTTCTTACTCCCCCTTGATCATTGCCCTCCAAATGTAGGTCTTGGATTCTTTGGGCAAGGGGTTGGACCTCTTCTATATCCTTATCAATTGAGGCTTTTCTAGGGTAGGTTTTGTTGTTTCATCAAATTTAACATTTGAGGACTCCTCAATCACTTTTGTCCTCTTGTTGTAAACTCTATAACCCCTACTATTGGATGAGTACCCAACTAGTATTCCTTCATTGGCTTTTGACTCAAACTTCCTTAGGTCATCTTTGGTATTTAGAATGTAGACTTTACATCCAAAGACTCTAAAGTAATGGACTTGTGGTACTCTCCCATTCCATAATTCAAAAGGTGCTTTTCCTAAAAACCTATGCACCAACACCCGGTTTTGAATATAGCACGCGGTGTTAACCGCTTCGGCCCAAAGATAACTAGGAAGGAATATGCATTAAGCATAGTCCTAGTAGCTTCTTGTAGGGCTCGTTTCTCCTCTCAACTACCCCATTTTGTTGAGGAGTCCTTGGGCATGAAAATTCATGCTTGTATCCATTTTCAACACAAAATTGTGTGAAACTTGCATTTTGGAACTCCCCACCGTGGTCACTCCTAATTCGGTTTATTTTGAGATGTTTTTCATTCTCTACCCTTTTGCTAAATCCTACAAACATTTCTAGGGTATCGTCCTTATGTTTCATAAGAAACCCAAGTAAACCTAGAAAAGTCATCTACTATCACTAAACAATATTTACTCCCTACAAGTGAGGGAGTACTATGACAATCAAATAGATCTATATGTAAGAGCTCTAATGGTAAAGTAGTAGTGGTTAGAGTTTTACCTTTGTGTGATGATTTTGATTGCTTACCCTCTTGGCATGCATCACACAATTTGGTCTTCTCATACTTGATCATTGGTAGCCCCTTCACCAACTCTTCCTTAGCCACTCTTGCAATGCTTCTCATGTTGACATGTCCAAGTCTCCGGTGCCACAATCACCCTTCTTCTTCTTTAGATATGAGACACTTAGCAACATTGTTAGTAGCATAAACAAGATCAAGATAATATAAATTTGCCTATCTAAACCCTTCTAATATGACATTATTTGATTCACTATGTTTAATTATGCACTTCCTAACATGAAATTCAACTTTAAAACCCGCATCACATAACTGTCTCACACTAAGTAAGTTAAACTTCATATCTTTGATTAGGAGTACCTTATGTATAGAAATCGTGGGAGATAACTCAATGGTGCCCCTACAAATAATCCTCAATTTTCCACTATTTCCAAAGGAGACCGTCCCTTCTCTTAAGTAGCTAATAGTAGTGAACTTGCTCACATCTTCGGTCATGTATCTTAAGCATCCACTATCTACTATCCACATAGTTGAGGCCTCCTTCACCTTTACCTATACAACATGAAAAATATACTCTTTTGGTACCCAAATCTTTGGTCCATAAGTATCATTTAAAAATCTTTTAGGTACCCATGCCCTCTTTGTGTTTCCCTTAGCCCCTAGTCTCCTAGATGTACCAATCCTACCCGTGAGTGATACAAAGGTCACTTCCTTTGTCTTTGGCCTATATCCCAAACCGGCCTTGTTATAAACGATCCTTTGACTGTTGATTATCATATCTATGTTGCTAGAGCCTACTTGGAATTTCCTAAGGGCCTTTGTGAGGTCATCTACCTTTTTCCTTAGTTCCCTATTTTCAGTTTCAAGATGTGAAGCATGGGATGTAATAGATCTAACATGCAATTCTTCAAGTTTGGTAGATTCTACTCTAAGCATGACAAGTTCTTCTTTTAGATCCTTAATCTTACTTCTAGCCTTAGCCAAATTCATGTTAGTGCTAGAAATAATCTTGACTAATGTAGAGGAGGGTAAATGGTATATCTCACTTACTGAAGCTTCTGACTCGGATGATGAAGAGGAGGAACTCTCATCTTCACTGCTTGAGCTTCTTCATCATCTGATGAGTCTGAGTGATCCTGTGCCATAAGAGCAAAATGGAAAACTTGCTCTTCTTCTTCCTCTGATGATGATGAATCATCCCAGGTCGCCTTTAGGTTGGTGACACCCTTTTCTTTTCCCTTTGACTTCTTCTTGTCACCTTTATTCTTCTCCTCCTTCTTGTCATCTCTTCTCTTCAATTGAGGGCACTCGTTCTTCATGTGTCCCTCTTGGTGGCATTTGTAGCATATAATGTCCTTGGCCTTACCCTTGCCTTTGAACCCTTTCCTAGCATATGATTTGTTAGAAAAATTTCTGAAAGCTTTACGCATCTTTCTTACCATGAATGCCTCTTGGTCGCTATCCATGGAGGCACTGGATTCCTTTGAATCTGATGAGGAGGAGTAGACCACCTTCTTCTTCTCCTTCCTCTTCTTCTTCTCCTTTTCTGCAATAAAGGCAATACCCTTCTCTTTGGCCGAGACGTTAGCTTGCTCGTGCAGTTCAAATTCACAGAATATGTCATCTAATTTAACAATGGACAAATCCCTTGATACCTTGTATGCATCAACCATGGATGCCCACAAGGTGGTTCTCGGGAAGGCTTGTAGAACATACCTGACGATATCCCGGTTCTCGATCTTTTCTCCAATCACGTGGAGCTCATTGATTACTTCCTTCACCCTTTCATATAGCTAGCTGACAATCTCATTGCTCTTCATGGATAAGGATTGGAGTTGGGCCACGAGCAAATCCTTCTTTGCTCTTTTGGACTCGTTTAACCCTTCGTTCAATTCCACCAATTTGTCCCACAGTTCCTTGGCGCTCTTGAACGGCCCCACCTTATTCAGTTGCTTCTTTGAGAGCCCGCACTATAGTGTGGTGGTGGCCTTGGCATTGGACTGCACCCTCTTCATTATCTCCTTCGACCAGGATCTCATCGGTGTCGGTTCTCCTCTTTCATCGACGGGTGCCTCGAAACCATCTGCAATACTAATCCAGTTCTCAATATCGTTCATAAAGTAGTATTGCATCCTACCTTTCCAATACGCGAAGTCGTTCCCGTCGAAGAAGGGTGGTCGTGCAGTGGAGTATCCCTCTTGAAACGCCATTATACTTTCTCCGGTTGACGGTGAGTTCTTCCAAAGCGAACCGACTCTGATACCAACTGATGGATCGTCTTGGCGTGCTAGAGGGGGGGTGAATAGCACTTTTTCCGATCGTTTCTCTACAAGTTCGTTAGCGCAGCGGAAACAATAATATGCAAAGAGAATGAAACAATGCTAACAACCAACCGTTTACTTGGTATCCACCCGGATGGGTGACTAATCCAAGGATCCACGCTGTACACCACTTCCACTATGAAAAATTCTCCTTCAGGTCGGGAAACATGTACAGTAGTGATCTTACTCTTTACAGAATGTAGCAGAATAAGAGAGAAGAAGTTAAGAACGCTTTTCACACGAGCAGCACTTCGTCGTAGTACAGAACCGTCCTGCCCACGTGCAAAATGGTTCTCCTTTTATAGGAGAACAGGACAAACTAGTAGTCTGTCCAGCCTCGCACCAGTCGACTGCCCCTGGGGCAGTCGACTGGCCTAGTCATTAATTGCTAGCCAACGGCTAATTTTCGGGGTATACCAGTCGACTGCCTTTGGGCCAGTCGACTGGTAGAAGGCTGAAAACCTTCTGTGAGTTTTCGCAGTCGACTGCCCTCTGGCTAGTCGACTGCCCACTCACTCCTAGCCAGTCTTCACATAGTCCTTCACGTATGCCTTCAGGTTCACTCCTTGGCTCGCCCCATGTAGTAATCTTCCTCTGGCTCTCGTCCCTCGGATGCGCACACAAGCCTCCCTTGGCTTGCTTCCATGCCACCCTTCACGTGTGCCCTTGAAGTCCACTTCCTGGCTTGCCCTTGGAGTCCTCCTCCCTCGGCTCTCATCCCTCGGATATGTCCACCATGTGTGATTCTCCAAGTCCTGCAAACTCAATCACACACATCAAATACAACATAACACTCTAACCTTAAACATATCCACCCACATGCATCAAAACCATGATCTTCCAATCATTTAAGGGCTGATTGCCTCAACACTTTACTCCGATTCCCAGCTAGTCACACAACAAGTGGCTAGTCGATTCGAAGTCAATAGCGACTAGTTGCAGGCCTTCATAGAGGCTTATGAGAAATTGAAGGCTGAGTTTCAGGAGGTGTAGATCCAGAAGATTCCCCAAGAATGCAACTTCAAGGCGGACGAGTTGGCTAAATTGGCTAGCTCGGTCGGTTCTTGGGTACTTCCTTAATCGGGCAGCCCAGCTTTAATGATCATGCAGATAGAGAGGCAAGCCGACCTAGAGCAGGAATCCGACTAGAGGAACCCGCTCATCACTTACCTCACGGAGGGAGTGGTGCCGGCTGATCGGGAGGAAGCTCGACTGCTCAAAAAGCGAGCAGTCCAATATACCATGGTCGGCGACGCGCTATACAAGAGATCCTTTCCCGACCCCTACTCAAGTGCCTGGGTGAAGAAGACGCAGACTATGTACTGAGGGAGATTCACATGGGGGGTCTGCGGGAGCCACGCTGGAGCTCGAGCGGTGGCTTGGAAAGCACTGCTGGCCAGTTACTACTGGTCGACCCTACAGAAAGACGCGGACAAGTTGATTTCCACCTGCCTGTCCTGCCAGAAGCACCATTTCCTCCCGCACCGACCCATGGAGATGATGAAGGCATCGATGGTCTCCTGTCCCTTTGATCAGTGGGGCATGGACATATGGGACCATTCCCGACCGCTGCAGCTCAAAAGAAGATCCTGCTGGTGGTCGTGGACTACTTGTCCAAATGGATAGAAGCTGAGGCCTTAGCACGCATCACCGAGCAAGCCGTGATCAAGTTCCTATGGTAGAACATCCTATGCCAGTATAGAAACCCCCATAAACTCGTCTCGGACAATGGGAGGCAATTCCAAGGCCGGAAGATACAAGAATGGTGCTCGACGTATGGTATCAAGCAAGCCTTCCCTTCCATGACATACCCACAGAGCAACGGCCAGGCAGAAGTAGCCAACCGAGAGATCCTGAAAGGATTAAAGACTAGGCTGGATCACACAGGGGGAACATGGGTGGATGAACTCCCTAGTGTCTTATGGGCCCTGCGAACCACGCCTAAAGAAACCACGGGGAGCACGCCGTTTCAGCTAGTCTATGGAAGTGAAGCCGTAGTGCCGATCGAGGTTGGCTGTGAGTCGGATATACAAGCGGCCTACGATGAAGATAATGCCAAAAGGAGACGTCTGGAACTGGACTTGGTCGATGAAATTAGAGACAAGGCAGTCGCTCGGATGTTCACGTATCGGCAGAAAATGAAGCAAAGGTATAATCAGAAGGTACTGCCGAGAACATTCCAAGTCGGAGACCTCGTCTGGAAAAGAATCAAGTCAGTTGGGGATGCCAGCAAACTGGAGTCGCAGTGGGGGGACCCTTCAAAGTCATTCAGAAGCTCGCCTCGGGAGCTTATTACTTAGAAAATGAGCAGGGGAAGAAGCTGGATCGACCATGGAGTGCGATCCATCTTCAACCCTATCGAGAGGCCGAGTGAAAACATGTAATAGAAATGTACTGCTCGTAGGCAATGATAGTGGAAAAATGTGGTCCTCACCCCACTTGCAGGTGCTCCAGACTCTTGCCTTGCTAACAAGTTATAAGCGGGCCTAGCTCCCGTGCCCCACTGTGCTCAGTGTCTCCGATCGGACGTGTGGTGGCCCACGCTCTTGAGAATCAGCCTGAACAAGTGTCCAGACTCTCATCTCCGCACTAGCTACAAATCGGGATTCGCTCCCACCACACCTCGGATCGGCTCTTAGTCGGACTCGTGGCGACCCACGCTCCCTGAGTCTTGCTCGACCGAGTGTCCAGACTCTTGCCTTGCTAGCAAGTTATAAGCGGGCTCAGCTCCCGTGCCCCACTGTGCTCAGTGTCTCCGATCGGACGCGTGGCGGCCCATGCTCCTGAGAATCGACCTGAGCAAGTGTCCAAACTCTCGTCTTTGCATGAGCTATAAATCAGGATCCACTCCCACCACCCCTCGGATCGGCTCTCAGTCGGACGCGTGGAGACCCAAACTCGCTGAGTCTTGCCCGACCGATAGTCCAGACTCTTGCCTTGCCAGCAAGTTATAAGTGGACCAGCTTCCGCGCCCCACTCTGCTCAGTGTCTCCGATCGGACGCGTGGCGGCCCACGCTCCTGAGAATCGGCCTGAGCAAGGGTCCAGACTCTCATTCTCACGAGCTAAAACTCGGGATCCGCTCCCATCCAGCCCTCGGATCGACTCTCAGTCGGACGTGTGGCGACCCACGCTCCCAGAGTCTTGCCCGACCGAGAGTCTAGACTCTTGCCTTGCTAGCAAGTTATAAGCGGATCAGCTTCCATGCCCCACTATGCTCAGTGTCTCCGATCGGACACGTGGCGGCCCACGCTCCTGAGAATCGGCATGAGCAAATGTCTAGACTCTCGTTCTCTCGAGCTAAAATTCAGGATCCACTCCCATCCACCCCTCGGATCAGCTCTCAGTCGGACGCGTGGCGACCCACGCACCCTGAGTCTTGCCCGACCGAGAGTCCAGACTCTTGCCTTGCCAGCAAGTTATAAGTGGACCAGCTTCCGTGCCCCACTATGTTTAGTGTTTCCGATCGGACGAGTGGTGGCCCACGGTCCTAAGAATCGGCTTAAGCAAGTGTCCAGACTCTCGTTCTCACGAGCTAAAATTTGGGAACCGCTCCCATCCACCCCTCGGATCGGCTCTTAGTCAGACGCGTGGTGACCCACGCTCCCTGAGTCTTGCTCAATCGATAGTCCAGACTCTTGCCTTGCAAGCAAGTTATAAGCGGACTAGCTTCCGTGCCCCACTCTGCTCAGTGTCTCCGATCGGACGCGTGGCGGCCCACGCTCTTGAGAATCGGCTTGAGCAAGTGTCCAGACTCTCGTTCTCACGAGCTAAAATTTAGGATCCGCTCCAATCCACCCCTCGGATCGGCTCTCAGTCAAACGTGTGGCCACCCACGCTCCCTGAGTCTTGCCCGACCGAGAGTCCAGACTCTTGCCTTGCCAGCAAGTTATAAGCGGACCAGCTTCTGCGCCCCACTCTGCTCAATATCTCCGATCAGACGTGTGGTGGCCCACGCTCCTGAGAATCGGCTTGAGCAAGTGTCTAGACTCTCGTTCTCACGAGCTAAAATTTGGGATCCGCTCCCATCCACCCCTCGGATCGGCTCTCAGTCGGACGCGTGGCAACCCACGCTCCCTTAGTCTTGCTCGATCGATAGTCCAGACTCTTGCCTTGCAAGCAAGTTATAAGCGGACTAGCTTCCGTGCCCCACTCTGCTCAGTGTCTCCGATCGGACGCGTGGCGGCCCACGCTCTTGAGAATCAGCTTGAGCAAGTGTCCAGACTCTCGTTCTCACGGGCTAAAACTCGGGATTCGCTCCCATCCACCCCTCGGATCGGCTCTCAGTCGGACGCGTGGCGACCCATGCTCCCTGAGTCTTGCCCGACCGAGAGTCTAGGCTCTTGCCTTATCAGCAAGTTATAAGCGGACCAGCTTTCGTACCCCACTCTGCTCAGTGTCTCCGATCGGGCGCGTGGCGGCCCACGCTCCTGAGAATCGGCTTGAGCAAGTGTCCATACTCTCGTTCTCATGAGCTAAAACTCGGGATCCACTCCCATCCACCCTTTGGATCGGCTCTCAGTCAAACCCGTGGCGACCCACGCTCCCTGAGTAAGGCCCTACTGAGTGAATTATTTCTCATTTTTATGAGATCTATGGGTGGGTAAGTCTTAAGGACTTCCTTACCCTGACTCCTGAGCCGGTACGTTGATTACCCACGCTCCTCTAAATCAAATTCACTCAACGATGACGCTCCAAACTGCCCGGGTCGGCAGCTTCATTTAATCGACTCAGATCTGGTCTCCATCTGCTCCGTCGATCTTGCCCGAGCGGCTAACACTTGGAAGCCATGGCGCTCAAGTGTTTAACTCTGCCGCTCATAAGTGCCGAATCGCTTAATCGCGCTCCTTCCCAAGTGGCTGACAGATAGAAATCCCCGTGCGCGGGTATTTCAGGTGATCACCCACCATAATGGGTTGGGCATGCATCCCATCACTCGGGTCGCTTACTCTCGGACCCTCAACACTTAAACATCAAGCATATGCGTGCAGAAATGCAAAGGAGAAGACTGGCATTCATAAGCAGTGCTGTTACAAAAACGAGGCTCGACCTCTACCAAAAGAAAAAGAAACAAAGGGAACGTCTCCCTCAACGATTTCTTAGGGCTCGCGGGCCGACCTACGGGCCTGTCGTTGGAGCTTGGCATATCGCAGAGACTCAGCATAAGCTCGGACATACTTCATCTCCTGCTGGGCCGTCTTCAGCTCCGACGCCTGGATGTCGTGCTCCTTTCTGAGTTTCTGAAGTGCTTCAGAGCAAGCATTCCGCTCTTCCTCCTTGGCCATTAGATCTGCATGCAGCGTGGAGAGTGCGTGGCACGCCTCCAAAAGCTGCGCCTTGACCTTGGCCAGTTCCGCGTTGGCCTGTCACTCGAGGTCCCGAGCTATACGCTCTGTCTGCTCCAACTGAGTAATTCGGCATTGCGCCTGAGCCACTGACGCATCAGCCAAGCCCAGCTCCGACAGGAGCTCTTCAACATAGGCAATCGAGTTGGCAGCTCGCTCCTGAAGGTCCAAGTTCTCGGTACGCAGTCGGTTTAGAGCCTCCCCGGTAGATTGCAGCTCCGCGTGGCGGAGCTGCATCTCCAATCTCTCCGCCCGGGCTTCGGTCCGTTGCAAGACCCGGGCGTAGCTCATCAGGCATACGACCATGTCATAGGCCAAGCTAAAGAACTGCGTTTAAAACACAAGCATTAAAAATCAGAGAAAGAAATACGGGTAAAATGAAAAGTAAACATGGCTGGCCTCCGAGATGAAGGCGTTGACTCGGCTAGCGGGGCTCCAGTAGCTGGCCTCCTGAAGGCCCTCGTAGAAGCGCTCGCCGAGCAGGCTGTGTAGATGAACCACCCGAGCTGACTCCCGTGGCCCAAGTTCGGTGACAGGTGCCTCCTTGTAGCCTGTGGTGGGGTCGGTATGGGACGACATTACCAGATGTAGGGGCCGGCTGATAGTAGCCCCTACAGCATTAGCAGAGCCGGTCTCGCGGACCGGCCTGCTTGAAGAACCTCCCTAGGTCGTAGGGGGCGCAGCAAGAGTTGCACCTTCGTCAGAGACCATCGGAAGGGGAGTTGCTGGCGAGGGTGCAACAGAGGAGGCCACACGAGGTGGCGGAGAAAGAGTGACCTCTCGATCAGAGATCACTAGACTGGGAGCCGCAGACTTGGATACGATCGAGGTCACGGCTGGAGAAGTAACCCTGACCCTCTTCACTGGGCAGGGAATGGTGGCAATTCCGATTGGAGGGAAGGGGTTAGCCGATCGGGTCATTCGGTGTCTGGCCTCCAGCATTTGGTCGTCCGCATCGTAGAGTTCGAGACCAGTAGTCGGCAGCTTCCTCGTTGACACTTTCCCATTACTCGGAGAAATCGCATCGGTGTGAGGCATTGCAGGGAGAGCAGACGCCGGAATGGCAGTGTTTTCGTCGGCGGGAGCGGTAAGTTCGATGCCATTCAAGAGGAGTTCTTCCTCCGAAGCCGCGTTGACATCTTGTGAAGATGGACTGCCGGGGAGGATGATCGGAAACAACGAATGGCAAAAGCAACAGAAAAGCAACGGAGGAAAAGAGGTGAGGGTGAGAGTTATGGCCCGCACCTATATATAGGGGGAAGCGACCGATCCTGGCCGTTCAAAGATAGCCTTGATAAGAGGCGGGATCGAGCGGAGGCCATCCGATTAGATCCTTGGGGAATCCCGAGGTTCACAGCCCAAGACACCAATGACCGGTGATTGACGATTCAATACCCGATACATCATTCACCCAGAGACACATTTCCTAGGAGTGACCACAGGGGAGAATTTGAAAATCAATGGTTCGAGGAATTCTGTAAGGTAAATGGATACGTACATGAATTTTCATGTTCTAGAACTCCCCAACAAAATGGGATAGTAGAAAGAAAAAATAGAACTCTACAGGAAGCCGCTAGGGCTATGCTCAATGAATTTAACTTAGTTGACATATTCACCAAACCCCTACCTGAGTCTGAGTTCAGTTCACTAAGAAGGCAGTTAGGATTGTGCTCAGTAGAATAGGTTAACTCTACTTTTGATTTTCTTACTGCGTTACTTAATTTAAAAATCAGTTTCTAAAAGAATTTGAAAAACTGTTTTACATAATTTCAAAATCAGTTTTTTTTTCAAATTTTTCGACTTAGTTTTATTTTCAAAACTACCTCTTTCAAAACTAGGGCTTTTTCGAAAATGGACTTAGCCTAGGCCCTAACCCTAGAAATGCATGCACCTATAGATTTAGAAGCCAGCATCTTACAAGCACCTTAGGGTACTTTGATTGATAACTTAGAAAGGGTTGAGATGCTTAGGTCTTTGCCTTAATTCAAGATGCTTTAAGTCAGTGCATCTGCAGTAATTGGGGCACTAAATACAACTTACACAGTAATCAAGTTAAGTGTCAAGTTTAGAAAATCAAACTTGAACAGAACACTTAACTTGACTAACCCTAGCAAAAACTACTGTTTATAACAGTTAGTAAGTAGCTAATTGGGTTAGACAGGTCCCTAAAAGAGGAAATTGAAACTGACTTGATTTAATTCTCATCATGAATTGGTTCAGTATAGCAAAATCATGCAAGTCATTTTCCTTCATGCAATTTAATTATTCTGTTTCTTCTATATTTATTTGTGTTTGATATATGGCAAAGGGGGAGAGATAGGAAAGGAGAAAGTTTAAATTTTTTTTCTAAATTTCAAACTCTATCCTTTATTCAAAAAGTACTTATACTAAGATTTTCAAAGTTTTCAAAGTACTAAGTTTTTCAAAGTACTAAATTTTTCTAAGTACTTAAATTTTTCAAAACTTCCCTAAGTACTTATGTTTCTCAAAACATCACTAAAGTACTTAAGTCTTTCAAACTTTCCTAAATACAAACATTCCTAAGTACTTAAAACTAAAGTTTTTTCCTAAGTACTTTGAACTGAAGTTTTCACTCAAAATTTTCCAAAAGTACATTGAACTGAGATTTTCGAATTGCACATGTAGAGATAATCACTAGTTGTGAATTAATCACAAATTCTCTCATGCTGTGAATTGTATTGTGGACATTCAGCGAATGAGTTTACGATCTCAATCAAATACACAAACATGTACACTCAAATAGTGAATATTCATTTATTAAAGTAAATTATTACAATCATAAGGCGATTACCTTAGGACACTTCTCTCATATTACTAACAAACTCCCACTTGGCCTAATGCCAATCTCTACGGTATCCAATACCACAGGCTCTAACATGACCCTCAAACTTGCTTTGAGGCAAGACCTTAGTTAAAGGATCCGCTAAATTCCTTTCAGTGGGAATTTTCTCAATTTGTATATCATTCCTACTTATAATCTCTCTGATCAGATGATAGCGGCGAAGCACATGTTTGGATCGCTGATGAGACCTTGGTTCCTTTGCTTGTGCAATAGCTACATTGTTGTCGCAGTAAACTAGCACTGCTTCATCAATGGTTGGAACCACACCAAGTTCTGAGACAAACTTCTTGATCCAGACTGCTTCCTTTGCTGCTTCCGAAGCTGCAATATATTGTAGGACCGGTGCCGTCGATAGAGGGGGGGTGAATATCGAACGTGAAAAATATTTCAGAATTCTTCGTAAATCATTCGTTCTGGACTTAGAATATTAGTAGCGCAGCGGAAAATAAATAAAACGAAAAACGAAGAAAGAACACAGGTACACAGCGGATTTTTACATGGTTCCCGACCCCCCAGGGTCAGTACATCCAAGGCCTATGCACGGGAACGCCCGTCCACTATTGGTCTCCTTTCCGAACTTTCCGGAGGCGGAGAAACCCGACTTACAGTGCAGTATTACAAGCAATAATATAGAAATTTAAATACAGTAATTTAAATAGCAAACCAACGAGACAAAGATTGAAGCTCGGCCGATCTGGACCTCCGAAGTGCCGCGCACCTCCTCCTGGAGCCTCCCGGTCGTAGAGCCTCGTTTCTAGCACGTTGCAGTTGGTTAGAAAGCTTGGAATGGTTCTTGGAAGTCGTGTCTGAAGCAGAGAGGTCGAAGCCCCTTATATAGGCCTCCTGGGGGCGCCCTGGACGCTGGGGGCGCCCCGATAAACCCGGTCAACTCTTATCCTTGCGCCGACCTCGCCGAAGCTGATAAGACTTTTGACCAGGGCACCTTGGACCTCCAGGGCGCCCTCATGATGGCTTATCTGAGTTTTGAGTTTGAAACTGCAAATAAAGCTTTGAACCAGGGCGCCCCGGACGCTCAGGGCGCCCTGCTTGACACCTGTTTTGCCTACTTCACCTAACTGCTGTTTTCTTCTTTGGCTCAGGGCGCCCTAGCTGTTGAGGGCACCCTGGTTGATGAGGGCGCCCTCCTTGATGGGGGCGCCCTGCTTAAAGCCTGCAAATTGGTTTTTTGATTGCTTTGTCTCCGGTTCTTGTTACCTGCAAGATACACAAACACAATGCATATATACATATAATATTAGGCTTAAGGACTTGGTTCGGACTTCGGATTTGCACGAAACCCTAGGTCAAACCGGCACAAGTTCCCATCCCCGAGAACTCGCCCTTCACCTACTCCTTTCAGGAGACGGTTGCCACCCAACCCTTCGGGTGGACTTTTACTTAGCTTCCGATTACTCCGGATCTCGAGACGCCCAAACCCTGACCCGTCTCTACTCTTGTCCTTAGTCATCGCTCAGCTAAGTTGCTTAGTCCCTCGGACCAAGTCTTCATTTCCTAGCAGTCCTTCGCCAGGTGCCTAGCAGCCCTTCGCTAGGTCTTTGTTACCAAGCGGTCCTTCGCCTGGTGCCTAGCAATCCTTCGCTAGGTCTTCTATGCCTAGCAGCCCTTCGCTAGGTCTTAGGGTTACGATTCCTAGCAGCCCTTCGCTAGGTGCCTAGCAGCCCTTCGCTAGGTCTTAAGGTTTCGATACCTAGCAACCCTTCGCTAGGTGCCCAGCAGCCCTTCGCTGGGACTTAGAGTTTCGATGCCTAGATCAACTAGGACTTTTCTTCAACTCAGGTTACTTCTCTCTTATTCCCCTTTGTCTGTTCAATGTATCACTGACTTAAGTGTATTGTCAAACATTAAAACACATAAAGAGGAATATCATTGATGCAACTTGCACCAACAATCTCCCCCTTTTTGATGTTTGACAATAACTTAAGTTAGATTGGTTTAAGGGGCTAACTCACTATCCTTAGGATAAAAAATAAGAAAAAATTGATATAAGTTTTGAAACTATATTTTTGATCTTTGGGAGAAAATTTTTCTAAAATTTTTCTAACTTTTCTAACTTAAGCACACCTCTCCCCCTTTGTCATATATCAAAATAAACAGAAATACTTGCGCCAACAATCAGAGTATTTTTGAAAATACTTAGTATAGAATTTTGAAAGCATAGCATAAAACTAATGCTTAAGTATTTTGAACTCAGAAAACTTAGACAATATTTTTGAGAAAATGCCGGATTTTTAAAAGTACAAATATTTTGAAGGATGATTTTTGATGCATGCAAGTATATTTGAGAGAATAGATTGAGCAGTTTGAAAACTACATATTTTTGAAGAAGGATCAGAAAAAATAATAAGTAATTTTTGAAAAATATAAGTGCCTTTGAAAAATGTATTGAATTTTTGAATAATTAAGTACTTTTGGAAAATACATAACTTTTGAAAGAATGTTATTTTGGAAAATATAAATGTTATGCCTATTTTGCAAGTACTAACTGTGTTTCGAAAATAAGTGTTTTATGAAACATAATATTTTTCAAGGTCAAGTAAATATTAATAGAATTTTGAAAAAAAATTGATAGTACTTTTGAAAGAATATTTGGCTTTGAAAGACATAAGTACCTTTGAAAACATAATATTTGACTTCACTTGGTTAATTTTCCAGTCTGACACTATCCTGGGAACCCTTGTTGACTACAAAGACATTTTCCTAAGTGTCCTGGAAGTTTTCCAATCCAAGTAAAGATTATAAAAAATTTCATAAGTCACAGAATAATAGGATGTAAGTTAATTTTGAAAAATGTAAAGATTTTAAAGTGATAATACTTGATTTGGTTTATCTTTCAATCTGACACAATCATAGGAAACCTTGTTGACTACAAGGACATTTTCCTAAGTGTCCTGGAAGATTTTCCAAACTCAAGATATTATTTTTTAAAAAAAACCAGATGAATTTTTGAAAATAATAGTAATTTTTGAAAATTGATACTATTTTGAAAGAATACTTATGTTTTCAATAGGATTTGAAAATACCGCTCATGAAAACATTTGAAAGATTCAATAATTCTTTTAATTTGATCTCCCCCTAAATTTGACCTAGTCCTGGGAAGCTTGTTGACCACAAGTATTCTTCCTCTAAGTCTTAAGGGTTGGTTTAAATCAAAGGAGTTTTCTAATAATGTCAAAAACAATTAATTAAAAGAAACTTTTTCAGTAGTTTGATTTAGACTCCCCCTAAATTTGACACGTCCTAGGAGTCCTTCTAGATTATGAAGTGGACTTTTCTCTGTGTCTTTAGGGTTTATCAAAATCAAACAAGACAGGCAAATTTTACAACATAAATCCTTTTTTTTTCGAAAAACACACGTGATAACGATTTAAAGCTCAATTTTCGAAAAGTATTTTCAAATAATAGTAATTTTTTAAAGTGCAATTTTTTTGAAAAAAAATGAAAAGTACTCCCCCTGTACCCGATACCATTTGACTCTATCTAAGTGCCTTAAGGAACTTTTAGTGTTGTCCTAAGAGGCTTGTGTCTAATACAGTGAGTCAAACAAATTTTTGAAAGGATATATTTTTGCAAAATGTATAATATATATAATCAAACAGACAAGCATGAATTCCATAAAAACATTATTATGTTGAAGCGCTATTTTGAAAATATATTTTTATGAAAATATTCTAACAATTTTGAAAAACAATTTTGAAAAATATTTTTCAATTCATTAGTCCTTAACATCTCACCCATTTAGATGTATCAATACAACAAGCATAGTTGCCTTATAGGTGTATTGTGAGATGCTTCAATCATTTTTCTTAATTTATTTTTAATTCTAAGATTTAATTGAAGCTTGTGTTAGATTTGAATTTGACACGAAGTAACTTGAATTTGAATTTCAAAAATTGGCTTCCAGGTCTTGGCGAGGCACTAGGCCTTCTTTGGCTGTAGCCTTATGGGATCATCCACCCTTTCCTTGACAAAGCCTTTTAATGAAATTTCATTTTCAAAATTACTTTTTGAAAAATTCTGGTCTAACTAGTTTGGATCTTGGATCGGTAGCTTCGGCTAGTTCCGCCAAGATGGCTTCCCTAACGTACTATCATCTCACCTCCACCCAATACTAGTTTGATCAAGTTTCAATCATTCTTTTTCCTATAGCCGTTCTAAGTTATGCATAAAGAAAATGAATGACATGTCATATATTAAAAAAAATAGCAAATGCATGACATGACAATTATGCATGAGTCAAACAATTCAAATCATTTTATTTAAGTTTCTAAAAATGTATCAAATTCCCGATTTGATACATGTCGAATGAACCCGCGAATATGTCAACCCACTTTGATATATTTAATGTTATTAATTTTAATTGTTACACTTTGGGTAAAATTTTACTTTAGTTTGAGTTTAAGTTATTTAAGATTTTAGTTGGATTCAGGTTAATTACGAATTAATTGAGGTTGAATTAATTAGAAATTAATTGAGTAGGATTGAAGTTAATTTAATTGAAGTTTTAATTTTAATTCAACTTAATTTTACTTTGAATTTAATTTGAATTAAATTGATTTAATTAAGATTTAATTTAGGTTTAATTTGAATTTAATTGAATTATTTGAATTAATTTTAATTTAATTGAATTTAATTGAATTATTTGAATTAATTCGAATTTATTTGAACTTAATTGAATTATTTAAGATTTAATTAATTAATTTGAATTTTTAAGAATTAATTAATTTGAATTTGAATTATTATGAATTAATTAATTTGAATTTGAATTATTAAGAATTAATTAATTTGAATTTGAATTATTAGGTATTAATTAATTTGAATTTAATTTGTATTTAATTTGAATTAATTTGAATTTAATTTGTATTTAATTCGAATTAATTTAAATTTAATTTGAAATTAATTTGAATTAATTTGAACTTAATTTGTATTTAATTTGAATTTAATTTTTATTTAATTTGAATTTAATTTGTATTTAATTTAAATTAATTTGAATTTAATTTGAATTAATTTGAATTTAATTTAAAATTAATTTGAATTAATTTGAATTTAATTAGGATTTAATTTAAATTAATTTGAATTTAATTTGAATTAATTTTAATTTAATTTGAAATTAATTTGAATTTAATTTGAAATTAATTTGAATTTAATTAGGATTTAATTTGTATTTAATTTGAATTTAATTAGGATTTAATTTGTATTTAATTTGAATTTAATTAGGATTTAATTTGAATATTTAATTAAGTTTTAATTTGAATTTAAGATTATCATGATTAATTAATAATTGTGGGTTTAAATTCACCATCTTCATTATTTCGAAAATTTCTTCTTCATCTTTATCTTTCTTTTCATGTTTTTCTAATAATTTTGATTTATTTGAATTTTTATAATTTTTATTGATTATGACTTTTATCTTAGATAGTTCCATATCCTCCTTAGGATTAGATTTTTCAATATCCTTACAGTAGGTGAGTAATTTGGGCCACTATTTAAGGTTTTGTGATAATCTTCAATATTATCTATAATTAAATTATTATCTAGGAGAAAATTATCTGTATTATCCTCATGAATATTTTCAACAAAATCATCTTTATCCTTAAAATTTTCAATAATTTCAGGGATATCACTAGAATTATCCTTAAGGTTTTCAAATTTGAATTCGGAATTATCCTTAGGATTTTCAAATTTGAATTCCGAATTATCCTTAAGATTTTCGAATTTGAATTCCGAATTATCCTTAAGATTTTTGAATTTGAATTCAAAGTTATCCTTAGGTTTAATTTTATCTGATTTAAAATTATCAGACTTAATATTATCAGTATTAATTTTATCACGGTAATTATCAGAATTAATTTCATCAGAATAATTGTCAGAATTAATTTCATCAGAATTAATTTTATCAGAAAAATTATTAGAATTAATTTCATCAGAAGAATTATTAGAATTAATTTCATCTGATAAATTATTAGAATTAATTTCATCAGATAAATTATTAGAATTAATTTCATCAGATAAATTATCAGAATTAATTTTATTAATTATTGAATTGATATTAATAATTAAATAGTTAATTTTGGATATTTTAATCATATCCGTATTTCCTAATCTTTCATGCAAAATATTTAATCTACTATTCAGTAAATTTAATTTATCAGAAAAATTAACTGAATTATCTAAAGACAGTGCAGGAAATTGTAAAACTTTTGGAACGTAAATCTTACGTACCTTCGCCGGACACTTATTTTTGTAATGTCCGTATTTCTTGCATTTGAAGCATTGTACGTGACTTTTGTCCCTCCAGTTTCCTGGGGCTGGTACCTCCTTTGCCGCCGGTGACGAACGATTCTTACGAGTAGGGCACTGATTTTTGTATTGCCCTCTCTCCCTGCACGTGAAACAGATAATATGGAATTTAAAATTGGACATTTTAAAAGTAAAAGTACTTGATTCACCCTTGGGCTCCCCCTCAACTCCTGGCATCTTTGCTCCGTCGGCGGTTAGTCCGGTGAAGAGCGGCTCGGCTCTGATACCAATTGTAGGACCGGTGCCGTCGATAGAGGGGGGGGGTGAAAATCGAACGTGAAAAATATTTCGGAATTCTTCGTAAATCTTTCGTTCTGGACTTAGAATATTAGTAGCGCAGCGGAAAATAAATAAAACGAAAAACGAAGAAAGAACACAGGTACACAGCGGATTTTTACTTGGTTCCCGACCCCCCAGGGTCAGTACATCCAAGGCCTATGCACGGGAACGCCCGTCCACTATTGGTCTCCTTTCCGGACTTTCCGGAGGCGGAGAAACCCGACTTACAGTGCAGTATTACAAGCAATAATATAGAAATTTAAATACAATAATTTAAAAAGCAAACCAACGAGACAGAGTTTGAAGCTCGGCCGATCTGGACCTCCGAAGTGCCGCGCACCTCCTCCTAGAGCCTCCCGGTCGTAGAGCCTCGTTTCTAGCACATTGCAATTGGTCAGAAAGCTTGGAATGATTCTTGGAAGTCGTGTCTGAAGCAGAGGGGTCGAAGCCCCTTATATAGGCCTCCTGGGGGCGCCCTGGACGCTGGGGGCGCCCTGGACGCTGGGGGCGCCCCGATAAACCCGGTCAACTCTTATCCTTGCGCCGACCTCGCCGCAGCTGATAAGACTTTTGACCAGGGCGCCTTGGACCTCCAGGGCGCCCTCATGATGGCTTATCTGAGTTTTGGGTTTGAAACTGCAAATACAGCTTTGAACCAGGGCGCCCTGCTTGACACCTGTTTTGCCTGCTTCACCTAACTGCTGTTTTCTTCTTTGGCTCAGGGCGCCCTGGCTGTTGAGGGCGCCCTGGTTGATGAGGGCGCCCTCCTTGATGGGGGCGCCCTGCTTAAAGCCTACAAATTGGTTTTTTGATTGCTTTGTCTCCGGTTCTTGTTACCTGCAAGATACACAAACACAAAGCATATATACATATAATATTAGGCTTAAGGACTTGGTTCGGACTTCGGATTTGCATGAAACCCTAGGTAGAACCGGCATAAGTTCCCATCCTCGAGAACTCGCCCTTTACCTACTCCTTTCAGGAGACGGTTGCCACCCAACCCTTCGGGTGGACTTTTACTTAGCTTCCGATTACTCCGGATCTCGAGACGCCCAAACCCTGACCCGTCTCTACTCCTGTCCTTAGTCATCGCTCAGCCAAGTTGCTTAGTCCCTCGGACCAAGTCTTCATTTCCTAGCAGTCCTTCGCCAGGTGCCTAGCAGCCCTTCGCTAGGTCTTTGTTACCAAGCGGTCCTTCGCCTGGTGCCTAGCAATCCTTCGCTAGGTCTTCTATGCCTAGCAGCCCTTCGCTAGGTGCCTAGCAGCCCTTCGCTAGGTCTTAGGGTTACGATTCCTAGCAACCCTTCGCTAGGTGCCTAGCAGCCCTTCGCTAGGTCTTAAGGTTTCGATACCTAGCAACCCTTCGCTAGGTGCCCAGCAGCCCTTCGCTGGGACTTAGGGTTTCGATACCTAGATCAACTAGGACTTTTCTTCAACTCAGGTTACTTCTCTCTTATTCCCCTTTGTCTGTTCAATGTATCACTGACTTAAGTGTATTGTCAAACATTAAAACACTTAAAGAGGAATATCATTGATGCAACTTGCACCAACATATATTCCGCTTCCGTGGTAGAATCCGCTACGGTGTCTTGTTTGGAACTCTTCCAACTTATTGCGCCTCCATTCAAAACAAATACGTATCCAGACTGAGATTTGGAGTCATCCTTATCTGTCTGGACACTGGCATCTGTATACCCACGTATTATCATATTACCTTCTCCATATATTAAGAACACATTCTTAGTTCTTCTTAAGTACTTAAGGATTGTCTTGACAGCCGCCCAATGATCCATTCCTGGATCAAACTGGTATCTGCTCGTGACGCTCAGAGCATACGATATATCGGGCCTAGTACATAACATAGCATACATGATAGATCCTATCGCGGATGCATAAGGAATCTTATTCATGCAAATCCTCTCGTCTTCTGTGCGCGGACACATAGACTTTGAAAGGTTGATCCCATGCCTAATGGGAAGGAAACCTTTCTTGGATTCCGACATGCTAAACCTTTTTAGCACTCGGTCTATATAGGTAGACTGCGAAAGACCAAGCAACCGTTTTGATCTATCTCTATAGATTCTAATCCCAAGGATATAGGTTGCTTCTCCCAGGTCTTTCATGGAGAAAGTTTTGGACAACCAAATTTTAACTGACTGTAATACTGATATATCGTTTCCTATAAGTAATATGTCATCGACATATAATACTAGGAATATGGCTGCACTCCCACTATCCTTCTTGTACACACAAGGTTCGTCAGGATTTTGTGAGAAATCAAACTCTTTGATTGTCTCATCAAAACGGATGTTCCAGCTCCTGGATGCTTGCTTCAGTCTATATATGGATCGTCGAAGCTTGCATATTTTGGTTTTATCAATCGATGTGAAACCTTCAGGTTGTATCATGTATACATCCTCAAGCAGGTTTCCATTAAGGAAAGTTGTTTTCACATCCATTTGCCATATCTCATAATCATAATGAGCTACTATGGCCAGGAGCATCCGAATGGATTTAAGCATAGCTACTGGCGAATAGGTTTCGTCATAATCAATTCCTTGTTTCTGATGATATCCTTTTGCCACTAGTCTAGCCTTAAAGGTAACAACATTACCTTCCATGTCGGTTTTCTTCTTGAAAACCCACTTGCACCCTATGGGCTTAATCCCTTCAGGTGGGTTAACCAAGTCCCATACTTGATTTTCGTACATGGAATCCATTTCCGACTTCATGGCTTCAAGTCATTTGTCCCTTTCTGAACTTTTCAGAACATCATCATAACTGATAGGTTCGTCATCGCTAACGAGTAACACGTCGTTCGATTCACTTACGAGAAATCTGTATCTCTCTGGAATATTGCGTGTCCTATCAGATCTACGAAGTAGTGGTGTTGTTTTAGGTTCAACTGATAGCTCATCATTATGAGTTATTGGTTGTGGGTCTAGACTAGGTGTCTCTGTAATGTCTATTGGAGTTTCTTGAACTTCTTCAAGTTCAATGTTACTCCCACTGTTTTCTTGTAAAAGAAATTCTTTTTCTAGAAATACAACATGCCTTGAAACAAACACCTTTTGTTCCAAGGGATGATAGAATTGGTAACCCTTCGTTTCCTTAGGGTATCCAATAAATAGACATTTATCAGACTTAGCATCCAATTCGTCTGATACAGTCCGCTTCACATAAGCAGGACAACCCCATATTTTAAGGTGAGTTAAATGAGGTTTCTTACTATTCCACGTCTCATATGGAGTAGTAGAGACTACCTTGGTCGGGACTCTGTTTAGCAAGTAAACAGCTGTCTTAAGTGCATAGCCCCAAAAGGATTTTGGAAGAGTTGCATGGTTCATCATAGATCTAACCATGTCCATCAAGGTTCGGTTACGCCTCTCAGATACACCATTATGCTGTGGTGTATACGGCGGAGTCCATTGAGACAATATCCCATTGTCCCTAAGATAATCTTGAAACTCTTGACTTAAGTATTCACCACCCCGATCGGATCGAAGTATCTTAATACTTTTGCCAAGCTGTTTCTCTACTTCACTTCTGAACTCTTTGAATTTCTCAAAGGCTTCAGATTTGTGTTTCATTAAGAACACATACCCGAATCGTGAGTGATCATCGATAAAGGTAATGAAGTAGCTATAGCCTCCTTGTGCAAGAGTTGACATTGGTCCACATAATCGTGAGGAAGGAAGTTCCTCGACCCAGGCTGTGGGCCAGCTCGGAGTCAGGGTTGGCTTAACAAAGAAGTAACCCTTTTTCCATCCTTTGTTGGAGGAGGGAAGCTTCTGCAGAAAAGAAGTTTTGGCTCGAGCCTGAAAGAAGAAGTCACTCGACTCTTGTTGCTTGGGATAATAAAAGAAGTGGAAGTGTTCAGGCTGCAGGGAAATTTTGTACAAGGAGAAAATGATGACCGAGCCGCACATCAGACGGATGGCGTTCGGGGCCAGTTGGGGAAAAGGAATACGGAAGTAGGTGCAGACAGAAGAGATGAAGGGATGAATGGGGAAGCGGAGACCTACTTGTAGGTGGTCTCGGGACAAGGTGATATAACCGGAGGGGGCGGAGTCAGGGTGGTCGGTCGATTTAGGCAGGCAGAGCCGGTGGTCGTAGGGAATCAGGAAGTCTGACTGGAGTTGATCCAGGTCATGGGCAGTGAGGTCAGTCACCATGACGGAGTACCAGGGCAAGGCGGGGGAGGAGGACGAAGAAGGTGAATCCATGTGAAATAGAAAGGCGAAGAAACTAACCCCAGAAGAAAGGTCGCCGGAGAAGGAAGTCGAAAGAGGAGGACTCGCCGAAACCCTAGCAGAGCTCGAGGCGGCAGTGGGACGGTATCGAGATTGAAACGCGATAGGGAATATGGCGAAGCAAGAAGCTTACTTATAAGAAACGGAGAATGACATCAGCCGCCCAATGGCGAGTGGAAAAGAGGCGGGCTCGAGCCGAGACCGTTCGATCGAACTCGGGATGGCCATTGAAACGGCAGATCACACGTGCGGGTCGAACATTCGCGAAGAGGAGCGGCATACTCCTCATTACTCGGAAAACAAATTACTAGTGAACATGTGTCCCCGGTCATTAAGGCCGCTGTTAAAGAAGGGATACGCAACGATTCTGCGACGGGAAGGTGAAGAGACATTGGATGAGACAGCCTGCTATCTGAGTGAATCGCTAACTCCGGGTCAGCTAAGGAAGTCAGCCGCGTGAGCCGGTTACTCAGGTGGGCCAGACTTGGGCAAGAAGGACAGTCCAGTCAGTCGAACTCATCGTCTCCTTCGACTAGACTCGAGGGGGACACTTATGATCCCAGGCCAGCTTATGTGTGGCTTGGCCCGGCAGGCTGGCGCCTCGTCAGCAGGAGATAGAGATATGGGCTCCGGGTGCCCATGGGATATAAGGCTTGTACTGGTGGCTCGACCTAGTTCCCTCGAGAACGGGGAGGATAGGCCCGGGTAAAAGGTAGTCGTCTCGATTAAGGGGATCAGAAGCCCCCGAAAGGCCCCCTGGGTCCAGCAAGATCTGGATTGGGAGGCCCGAGTCCCAGGAGGCTCAATTCACAACGTCACTGAGTCTCAGTTCTCTCGAGTCGGGAGAACCTCAAATTCAAAACCTCTTGAAGACACAAGCAGTTATACGCTCACACACCACTCGGCTCAGTAACCCCGATCAGGCGCGTGGCGACCCACGTTCCTCAGAATCGGCTTGACCGAGTGTCCAGACTATCGCGGGCCTACCCCCGCACCCCTCTCGATAGTTTTTCTCTCAATCGACGCGTGGCGGCCCATGCTCCTGGGGTAATCCCGAGCTAGAGAAGGCTTTACTTGACGCATCACCGAATCGCACTAGCATTCTAGGCCCTCAGTCGGCCTCCTCATCTTGGGCCCTCAGTCGACCTCCTCATCTTGTGTCCTCAGTGGGCACCGATACTCTAGGTTCTCAGTAGGCCTCTCATCTTATGTCCTCAGTCGACACCGATACTCTAGACCCTCAGTCGGCCTCCTCATCTTGTGCCCTCAGTCGGCACCGATACTCTAGGTCCTCAGTCGGCCTCCTCATTCTGTGCCCCTAGTCGGCATTCGTCGTGACTCACCAGAACAACCACTCCCTGACACAGGACTAGCAGAAGGAATACGGGGTCGGCGTAGGTAAAGCATCATCCCAGCATTAATCACAAGTATCTCGCTGATGTCATGATCTTCCTGCCACATCCTGAGCCCCGTACCCCGACCACATACCTCTGTGTCAGGTCAAGCGGTGCCCAACGACGCTAACTATTAAGTTGACAGTGCCCTTTTTCTTATTCCGGTGTGCGACACCTTATCCTGCCACCTCTGGGTATGCCTTGCCCTGCCTTCGCTACGAGACAAAAGGTGGCAGGCTGGGCAACAACTGTCAGCTTCCCCGGCAATAAAAGCCTCTCCACTCCGATGCCCGCAGGTACGCGCAATAGTGATTTTGCTACTGATGCATTGCCTTGTGCTTTCCACTTTCAAGGACTGACTTGTTCGTCAGAGTGCCTTGCCGGGGATTTTTCTCGACGGGTTCTAACGGTCCTTGTCTTGCAGATCAGGAGCGTGCTTCACGGCCAATCCAGCGGTTCGTGATCCTCGGAGAACAATCTCACTCTTGGGACGTCCACCTCACTTCGCGACGGGATCATACCAGATTTGGATAACGAGTAACTTTAGCTAAGCGATTCTATAATTTGCCTTAAAAATTTTCATCATACAAATTATTTCTTTGTGTTGAATTTACGATTTCTACGAACTAAACGAGAGAATAACTATTTTTTTTTTACTTTACTGGACTACTTATTTATTCTAAATCATGAGCTAACCATGTTTTATTATCTACTTATTGTATTTTAATTTAATTATCATTAATCAATAGAGTTTTATTATGTTGTGATAGAATATATTTTTGAATCTAATTATGTTAATTAAGGTGTATCAATCAAAATTTGAACAAAATAGATCTTGATTAGTGATAGGGTTGAATCGTCCATGCCCGACACGAAGGATGAAGAAGCTGCAGGGCACGATATGACAAAGCGAAGCGACCTTCCTTCCCGGGCCCCGGGGCCCCTCTCAGGAGACGCGCTCGGGAAGGTCAGTCCGAAGACCCATCCCGGGAGATTAGGTCCGAGAGCATCTCGGGAGATTAGGTCCGAGAGCACCTCGGGAGTTATAGCGCCTGAAGACCCCGAGCTCACCTCGGGAAGTGAGTCCTCGCAGTGACCAACCTCAGGTACCGACTCCCCCCTCTCGGTACGGATAAGCATCCCCGTTAGAAGAGGTCTTCATGACCCTTAAATGTCGAAACGGGTAGAAGCGTGATAACGGTGCAGACCGTTTCAAAGGATATCCAGTAACCACCGAAAGAGGGGGGAGAACGTGGCACCGATCGAAGAAGCACGTCTAGTCTGTCGCCATCAGTATAAAAGGTAGTTGGACCCCTCCGGTAAAGGGGGTTACGCTCTCTCAACCCTACATACATTCTTTACTTCTTGCTACCTTTACCTTTCAAACAATACACTGACTTGAGCGTCGGAGTGGACTCCGCCGGACCCTTGCCGGTGTGTCCCCTAACGCTCGTGTTAATCTTGCAGAGCCCTAAGTTCCTCCCCACCACAGCAACCCCCACAGGGGCAGAACTCCAGTGCCTGACCATCGTCGTCGACTCTTTCCAGAACAAATTTGGCGTCGTCTGTGGGAAACTAGTAAAGCACCTGAAGGAGCACCGATGGCAGAATCGGAGGGACAACCCCTTGCCCTTACAAGAGAGGAACTTGACCGCCTAGTGGCTAACACCATCAAGGAAGCGCTGGAACAATACCAAGTCGAACAGGCTGTCCCGCGACAAGGGGATCCGGCGAGGGAGGAGATCCCCAGAGTCATTGTCTCGTATTGACGGAGATCCGTTACCCCGGTGGGGCGACAGGACGGAGCAGCCCCGGGCCCCTTGAGATAATCTTCCGGAGACATTGAGAAGGCCCACTCGGTGGCCTCTAGCGCCCAAAGGCACGAAGAGGGACAGGGGAAGAATGATGGACCCAAGACCTCCCATAAGGTTCCCTCTACACCTTTCTCTTCCGAGATTGTCGAGGACCCCATGCCAAAGCAGTTCCGCGGGCCGGGGATTCCCGATTATGATGGGAAGATGGATCCAGAAGATCACGTCTGCAAATTCGAGAATGCTACACTCCTGCACCAATATACAGATGGTGTGAAGCCCTATCCGGAGCAGCTCAGCGGTGGTTCCAGAGGCTGCCACAGGGCTCCATCAACTCCTTCCTAGAGTTCAGGACAGCCTTCCTTCACCATTTCACGAGCAGCCGGCGCTACCAGAAGACGACACTTAATCTATTCGGCCTCAAGCAGAAGCCTAAGGAACCACTCAAGGAGAACATCCAGAGGTTCAACCGGGTGGCGCAAGACGTGCCCAGCGCAACATCAAAGATACTCGTCAGTGCCTGCACCCAAGGGCTCGCTGAAGGGGACTTTTTCCGATCCTTGGTAAGGAAGCCCCCCGCGAGTTTCGATGATTTGCTGGGATGCTCCGTCAAGCATGTCAATGTGGAAGAAGTACAGTACGCTCGTCGCAAAGATCCAGCTAGAGCCCCCCCTCCGGCGGCGCCCCGATCAGACAGAAGGGAGCCCTCGGTCCTGGCGCGAGGAAAGGACCTTCATCTCGGGAAGGACCAGTGGACTGGCAGGTGCCGACTGGTGGAGACGGTATACACTGAGTAGCCGAAGCCATTGCCAAGGTATTGCAGTTACCATGGCAGCTTGACTCACTCCAAGGAGGAGTGTCACGCCTTAAAGAAGAAGTTTAGCGAGGAGGCAGACACCAAACCTCGAAGAAAATGGAATAAGTCGGGGTATTGCAAAAGGTCGCCTAGGCGAAGCTTTTCCCCTCGGCGACAGCATCACGAGGAAAACGAGGCCCGACATCGGTCTCGATCACGATGGCGAGGTAGGAGTCAGGGGCCCGCACCCTGAAGATCCCTCTCCTTAGAGAGAGATCCCCAAAAAGGTAAAGCCCCCATGTGTGGTCCGCCCTCGGGCCATGTGGGAGTCATCTCCAGAGGACATACTGGAGGGGACTCCAACCGGGCAAGGAAGTCTTACACACGGCGATTGGAGAACTACTCCATCGGGACAAGCCGAAGCTGGGAGCTAGACCCTACAATCTCTTTTGGGTCATCCGACCTCGAAGAAGTGGAAGCACCTATGAGGACGCCTTAGTGATCGTAGCTCGTATTGTCAACTATGAGGTGAAGCGCATCTTCGTAGATACGGGGAGTTCCGTGAACATCCTGTACAAGGCGGCTTGGGAGCAGATGCAGATAGATGAGGATGAACTGCTCCCGATTTCGACCCCACTATTTGGTTTCATGGGGTATCGAGTACAGCTGGTAGGGCAAATCACCTTGTCACTCTCATTGGGAAGAGACAGGCTCGAAAGAATCCGGAGGACTCCTTTCTTGATCGTGGACGCGCCCTCCTCCTACAATGCCATCCTGGGCAGCCCAGCACTTAGCATTTTTCAGGTAGTGGTCTCTGTTTACCACCAGAAGATAAAGTTCCCGGTAGGCGACCGGGTAGTGGAAGTCCGAGGAGACCAGCTAGCGTCTCGGCGGTGCTACAGTGGAGAGGTCAGAACAGAGTCTCGGAAGAACCCAAGAGGCTTGGATGACTAGCTGTAGGAGAAAGGCAAAAACTTGGGAGGTCTGGGCCCGGTAGCGGTCTCGGACCCTTTTGGTCTCGGTAAAATTTGCGTTTTATTTAGAGTGTCTGTTAGTGTATCTTTGTGCCCTAGCAGAAAAATCAAGTAATAAAGAGATATGCTTTCCCCCGAAATAAAAACGCACTAACAAGGAGTTCAAAACCCTAGTACCTCGCGGTGCAGCTGATGCCCTGGGTACTTAGGCTTGGTCAGGGACATACGGGCCCGACCAAGTACCCAAAACCCTATTACCCCGTAGTGCAGCCAATGCACGGGGTACTTAGGCTTGGTCTGGGGCATACGCGCCCGACCAAGTATCCAAAACCCTAATACCTCGTGGTACAGCCAATGCTCGGGGTACTTAGAATTGACCAAGGACATACGCGCCTGACCAAGTACCCAAAACCCTAATACCTCGCGGTGCAGCCGATGCCCGTGGTACTTAGGCTTGGTCTGGGACATACGCGCTCAACCAAGTATCCCAAAACTTTAATACCCCGCGGTGCAGCCAATGCCGGGGGTACTTAGGCTTGGTCTGGGATATACGCGCCTGTCCAAGTACCCAAAACCCTAATACCCCGCGGTGCAGCCGATGCCGGGGGTACTTAGGCTTGGTCTGGGACATACACGCCCAACCAAGTATCCCAAAACCTTAATACCCCGCGGTGCAGTCAATGTCCGGGGTACTTAGGCTTGGTCTGGGACATACGCGCCTGTCCATGTACCCAAAACCCTAATACCCCGTGGCGCAGCCGATGCCCGGGGCACTTAGGCTTGGTCTGGGACATACACGCCCGACCAAGTACCCAAAACCCTAATATCCCGCGGTGCAGCTGATGCCCATGGTACTTAGGCTTGGTCTGGGACATACGCGCCTAACAAAGTATCCAAAACCCTAATACCTCGCGGTACAGCCGATGCCCGGGGTGCTTAGGCTTGGGCTAGGACATACGCGCCCGACCAAGTACCCAAAACCCTAATACCCCGTGGTGCAGCCGATGCCCAGGGTACTTAGGCTTGGTCTGGGACATACGCGCCCCACTAAGTATCAAAAACCCTAATACCTCGCGGTGCAGCCGATGCTCGGGGTACTTAGGCTTGGTCTGAGACATACGCGCCCGACCAAATACCCAAAACCCTAATACCTCGCGGTGCAACCAATGCCCGGGGTACTTAGGCTTGGTCTGGGACATACGCGCCCAACCAAGTATCCCAAAACCCTAAAATCCCGTGGTGCAGCCGATGCCCGGGGTACTTAGGCTTGGTCTAGGACATATGCGCCCGACCAAGTACCCAAAACCCTAATACCTCGCGGTGCAGCCGATGCCCGGGGTACTTAAACTTGGTCTAGGATATATGCGCCTGACCAAATACTCAAAACCCTAATACATCGCGGTGCAGCCGATGCCCGGGGTACTTAAACTTGGTCTGGGACATACACACTTAACCAAGTATCCCAACACCTTAATACCACGCGGTGCAGCCAATGCCCAGGGTACTTAGGCTTGGTTTGGGACATATGTGCCTGTCCAAGTACCCAAAACCCTAATACCCCGCGGTGCAGCCGATGCCCGGGGTACTTAGGCTTGGTCAGGGGCATACGCGCCCAACCAAGTATCCCAAAACCTTAATACCCCGCTGTGCAGTCAATGCCTGGGGTACTTAGGTTTGGTCTGGGACATACGCACCTGTCCAAGTACCCAAAACCCTAATATCCCGCGGTGCAGCCGATGCCCGGAGTACTTAGGATTGGTCTGAGACATACGCGCCGAGCAAATACCCAAAACCCTAATACCACGCGGTGCAGCCGATGCCCGGGGTACTTAGACTTGGTCTGGGACATACGGGCCCAACCAAGTATCCAAAACCCTAATAGCTCATGGTGCAGCCGATGCACGAGGTACATAGGCTTGGTCTGGGACATATGCACCCGACCAAGTACCCAAAACCCTAATACCATGCGGTGCAGCCGATGGCCGGGGTACTTAGGCTTGGTCTGGGACATACGCGTCCAACCAAGTATCCAAAATCCTAATACCTCGCGGTGTAGCCGATGCCCGGGGTACTGATGGCCACAATTTAGATTGTCACGGGAGTGTGGGTGTCAAATTTAGATATTTATAAATGCTGGAAACCCTTTTTGCAATCAAAAATATGAAAACGTAGTAAAGGGGCCACAGGTCGTATTTTTCCTAGGGCTAGTTGACGTTGTGTGATTCGAGCTTATATTTATGTGTCGTTTGTGAATTTTGGGTTTCAAGTAAAATTTGGTTTTGGGGTTGCAAGCATGAAATGAAATTGCAATAAAAATAAAGGAAAACTAAACAGATGAATTAAACGAGCGATAGCAAATGATAACTCAATCAAAGGTAAACTAACTCAACCAAGGGAACTAACTAAAATTAGAAAAGCAAAATCTGAGTTAAAATGCATCACAGATGCTAAGTAAAGGAATAAAAGCAGTGAATGGTAATTTTCGCAAACAAACAAACTTAAAACTAATGCTAGCTACAAAATTCAGAAATTGAACTACAACCCACTCACACAAACTAGCTACAATCTTTGGAAAGCTAACAAATGCAGATAAAATTTAGAAATGCTGAAATTAATACTTATGGATTTCAAACTAAATCATATACCAAAAGACAGATTGATTTTGGATGCAAAGCTGTGCCAATTTAGCTTGGCACGTAAGGGGACCCTTTGTGCCAAAACTGACTCTAACAATTCAGCTGGGAATGTAAGGCTGTAAGTGAGTAATATACAATGGACTGAGAGAATTCAGAAGTGAAGAACTCAGAATTACCGAACGGAAGCTGTCAAATTTAAACAAAACCGAATGAAAGACTGAATTCAGAATTGATGGTGTGCAGAAACCGAAAACTAAATTCAGGGAACAACTAAGCTCCAGAACTCATAAGCAAACTGAGATCGAATTTATCAAACTAATATAAGAAATAATTCAGAAACAAACTAAACTAGCTGATAAGAAAATGCAGAACTTAAGGAACTGATGCGCAGAGTTAATGTGCAAAAAGAAGATTCTGATACGCAGCTAACAGAACTGACACGCAAGTAAAGAAACTGAAAACAACTTGAATTAACAGCAATTGCGCACAAAACAAGCTTTCTAACTAATTACCTTGCTGAATTTAACCCTAAGTACAGCAGAAACAATTCCAAGAAAAGAATTAAACAGCCAACACAAAATTTCAGAAATGAACTTGTGCCAGAGATTACAGCTACTGCAAAAATAGAAAATTCACTAAAAAACTACTCCTCAACCCTTCCCGAGCTCAAAATCTCCTTGTTCGTCACGCAAGGGCAAGCCAAGAACCCCTTCGGCTTCGCAAATCAATGGGAAATCGTTGTTGGATCGAGAAAACCGATAGAGAGGGGTGAATATCGGTAATCATTTTTCGGAAAATTTAGAGCAAGTACGTAGCAGAAATTAAAAATAACAACACAGAGACACGGTCGATTTTACTTGGTTCGTAGCCTAGGTCGACTCCTACTCGAAGGCCCACGGTCGTTGACCGTTTACTTTGGGCAATTCTATATAAGGCGCAAATAGTTTACAAAAGATTATTACAGAATTAAGTACAGTAAACTTAAATTGCTCTTTTACCGACGTCCGGGGTAGATCAACTTTTTCGGAGCAGCGAGACGTCGTCGGCTCGAGTTGGAAGGATTCCGAGGCGAAGCGCGAGAGCAGAAGAGCATAGAAGCGTTGATTGGAAGTTGTTTCTTGAAGCCTTGGTCGAGAGTCCTTTATATAGGGCCTGGGGGCGCCCGGGACGTCGGGGGCGCCCCCCACGTGGCCTTTGATCCGCCAACTCCTCGGTCAGCGTCTGATCCCTTTATCTTCGGGATCCACTTTGACCGGGGCGCCCGGAGCGCTCGGGGCGCCCGGGTTGACCGGGTCAAATCTCATCCCTTCGCTTCGCTGGCTTCTGGTTCGAGGCTTACGCAAGGGGGCGCCCGGGATGCTGGGGGCGCCCGAGAGCACAGGGGTGCCCGGGAGTTGTACTGTCGAAGCCTGTTTTTGTAACTTGTGTTTTGTGTTCACCATGGGGGCGCCCGGGACACTCCGGGCGCCCTGGTTAGCTGTTGCCTCATTCCTTTGAGGCTCTCTGAGCTGCAGACACACGTTCCTTCGGTCCTGCATCCAGGGTTAGTCCAAAACACACTGAAACAATAAAATATTTATTTATACAGCCTTAGCTGTCTTGGTTCTGACTTTGGGTCTCCAAAATGGAACCCTAGGTCGAACCGACGCCTACTGTTCCCTCGACGGGGAACGCGCCCTCACCTACTCCTCTCGGGAGAATATACCTGATGCCAACTGCTCCTTTGGTTGGACTTTTGCCTGACGGTCCTTTGCCAGGTCTTGGATACTAGCAGTCCTTCGCCAGTTGCCTAGCAGTCCTTCACTAGGGCTTTGATACTGGCAGTCCTTCGCCAGTTGCCTAGCAGTCCTTCGCTAGGGCTTTGATACTGGCATTCCTTCGCCAGTTGCCTAGCAGTCCTTCGCTAGGACTTGGATACTGGCAGTCCTTCGCTAGTTGCCTAGCAGTCCTTCGCTAGGGCTTGGATACTGGCAGTCCTTTGCCAGGTGCCTAGCAGTCCTTCGCTAGGGCTTTGTATCCTGCCATTCCTTCGCCAGTGCCTAGCAGTCCTTCGCTAGGGCTTTGTCTCTGCACACTTGAGTAACTTTATTAGATCACAAAATAAACTTAACTTTGAATCCTTTGCCAATATCAAAACAAGGTTCGATATGGTACTTCCTGCACCAACAATCGTCTCTACAGTCGACTCTGCTCAAATCTGCACGTAGTTGGAATTTCCAATCCGATCCACTCTATCTCAACTGATGGAACTGCGATGATGATTTGAGAATCATCTGAGCTCACCTGAGAACCCCTACAAGTGGCTCAGACGCTCGGAAATGGATTGTGGATGAGAAATGAGTGATCGGACTGAAGCACTACCGAAACCCTCAAATAGTCCCTGTTCCGGCGCAAATTGAGCTGAATTCTCCAAAGACACTATCCCCAAGGATTCAAATCTTGATCTAGGATTGAAGTTGAGGTGGTCATGCCTTCTTGGATGAAGAACTTGAAGAAAATGAAGATGGACTGCGGAAGAACGCGAAGAACGGCGAAGACGCGACAACGAAGGAAGCTGCGGAAATTTGATTAAGTACTTGGCATTGGACGACTCAGATCAATTTGAGAAAATCCAATGGCTGATCTTGCTCTGATTTAATCCAAACTTTGATGATGATGATCAGGGGTCAGGATCTGCCTCGTGGTAGCTCGGATCCTCCAGATGTGCAACGGATGGTCCAGATCAACCTAATCTTTGAATGGATGATCTAGAACCCTCTGAGCTTGATCCAACGGTTGAATGAGCTCTGATTGGGATGAAACCTTCAGATCTTGATCAGAGTGCTTGATCAGCCCTAACCCTAGCTCGGATTGCTTCAGATGGTTCCGGATGGCTCAGATCTAGCCTCTTTTGAGTCGGACGACCCAGATTAATCCGAAGCTTGATAACTCGATCTGGGTCCTCTTCCGACTCAAGTTTGACCCAGTATGCCTATAAAAATAGATCAAAAATTTAGTGGTCAAATAATCCAAATATATACAAATTTATAATTAAGTCCAAAATAGCAATAATTTTTAGAACGTAGGGTAAATTCACAATTAAGCAAGAAAAATATGGGTCAAACTTGGATTTTAGCAACTAAAATAATCAACAAAATGGTACTTATCAACTCCCCCACACTTAAGCTTGAGCGTCTCGCGAAACCACTAAGTATGTATCCCTTAGATTTTCTTAAGCATAATTAGAAGCAAATAAAAAGAAATTACCTAAGGTTGTCAATTCTCATAAATCTAAGCTCTATGGATTAGTATCTTGTCCTTAAATCAACAACTTAGCCTTTTTATCCTTCATGAGTCATTGAGATGAATTTAACTCACTAGCCTTTCCAAGGAATTTTTGGTGGCTCTCTCCTTAAGTTCTAAGTTGATGATGGAAGTGGAGCTCACTCAAACACACATGCTTCTTGCACTACCATAGGCTTGCTTGTTATCTAATCTCCACCATTATTCATGATTAGGATCAACATCTATAAAAACAAGTGAAAACATGGAAAATGGTAGGAAATGGAGTAAAAGCCAAGAAAATGGAAAATGGATGGAGTGGGAGACTTGGTTGTTCAAGAATGTTTCCAATGTACTTTGCTTCTCTTTACAGTCCTCTCATGATATCAAAAGTGTGGTGAAGTCAAACTTGAATAATTCCTTTGATTTGGATGAAGAAACCCCTATTGATTTCAATGCGCTAACTTCCACCTTGCGTGCCAACTTTGTTTCTTTCTTCTCTTTTCTGATTTTTTTTTCTTCTTTTATCCTCTAGCAAGGTCAAAAATGAAATGGAATAAAGCTAATAAAGCTTTTGATTCGGATGAGAGAAACTTCAATGATCTCATGGAGCCAAATTTCAACTTTTGTGCCAACTTGTTTCTCTCTTTTTTTTCTGTTTCATTTTTTTTCTGCTGATTCCTGTTTGTGTTGGTAGCTAAGTCTTGTTTATTTGGACAGCTCCACGGCATTACTTGTAGACCTTACAATTCTCTGATGGTTTGCAGTAATTAGCATCAACTTAACTGCATTTTTCTGTTTTGATCCCAAGATGTTTCCGGATTCTAGCTTCACTGAAATTTTGTTTCTTTCTCTGTTTCGATCTGAAATTCAATCTTGTTCTGATCAGCTGTGATGCACTCAACACCTTTGATGCATTTACATACTTTATGCCTTGATTCATAGCCTTGGAAAATCTAATTTCAGCTTCAACTTGGCACAAACTGCCTCACTAGCATTCCTTGATGTTTATGTTCTGATTCATCCCTTTTCTTCCACTTGAAATCTTCTCCCCACGAGGTTGAATTCAGCTAAAAACCATTCTACCAGTTCTATTGAAAACCAGTAAGACACTGCTGGTTTAGGAAGCCTGAATTTAGCTTGAAGTTGGTACAAAACTGCCTTGTATGATATTGTAAACAATTTCTGCCCAGATTTCTGAATTTGTACTTGGCACAGATTTTTTTCTGTTGTTTTGAGATCTGTCCAGCTCCACAAACCATTTAGCAAGATGTGTTTGATTTCTAAGCAAGGAGCAGCTGTAAGTCCAAAGCATTCCGACCAAAACATGCTATCCAAAAAGTTTATTCCTTCAATGGCACATATTTGTTGTTTGTTTTTTTTTTCTGCTCTCTTGTTTTTTCTTTTCTTTCAGCCGAATTCACCTTGGCACAACCTTGCTTAGATCTTTAATTTATTGCTTGACTTTTTCCGGAATTTGGCTTCAATTGGATGTTTGCGTTCCAACTTAGACTTAAATTCTTCTTCTTCAACCGAATTGAGCTTGGCATATGTAAAGTTTTTTTTTGAAATGCCTCTTTGATATCTAATCTTTCCAAAACAATAGTCACTCCCCCACACTTAAATCTTTGTCCGTCTCAGGCAAAGTAGCATTAAGACAACATCCCAAGCAAACAAATCCATAGAAACATGGGATTAAGAGAAGGAATAAGGAAAGACAAATAGAATAGACATGATTAGTGCCAAAAATTGATATGGAAAGGTAAACAAGTTGATTTGTCCCTATAGATGTGATCCAATCATTGAAATATGGTTTTGAAAGAACCTAAGTAAGTTCTAGAGTACAATAACATATGTGTGTCACAAATTTAAGATTAACTCTCACTAGGCAAAAATAATTCATCATAAATCCCCAATTAAGAATCTAAAGCAAAGTAGTACTCAAGCATCCAAGATTTCATCCATGAGCTCAAACCCTAAGTTTTAACAACCAAATTTAATTTATTTTCAAAAGAATCTAAAATGACATGAAGATAACCTAGAGGGATACATTTATTCCTAATCATGAAAGAAAAAGTGACCAAAAGAAATAACATGATATTTACAATGTTTATTCATTCATTCTATTCTACTCATGCATTTATTAGCAAGCACTCTATTTGAATGTGAGAAATGCAATAAAAGAAAATGCAAGAAAGAGCAAACTCCCCTTTATTTCTGGCGGTCGGAGTCTATCAAGAAACAACCTCCATCGTGGTAGTGGAGGAGTAGGGGTAGCTGAGAGAGTTAGGACTCCCCCACACTTGGACTTTACAGCAAACTGTTCAGGTGGCCGGAGGCTATTTAGATACAAGACCCATGTAAGAGGTGGAGTGCTTCGAATCAATGTAAAATCATCTCCTCCCTCTTTATTCATTTTGGAATACCTTCCAGGAGGTTTGAGTCTGTTCAGATGAAGCACCCACTCCAGAAGTCTTTGGGACCCTGCAAAACCATATAAAACCTTTCTCAAGCGTGCGGGGTAAGAAAGAAGTGCAATATCCTCAATCTCTACATAAAATGTATCCAAAAATGCATCACATCCAATAAAATCAATTTTTGACACCTCAAAGAATTTTTCACAATTAATATCTATCAAAGATGTATCAAGCAATGCATTGCAACCTATGAAATCAATTTGAGGTACCTCCATAATTTTTTCACACTCAATCTCAGCATAAGATATAGCAATAGATTCATCACAATAAACAACATCAATATCAGGCATTTCTAAAAAATTCCTACAATCCATATTCACAATAGATGTATCAAACAATGTATCACAACCAATGAAATCAAATTTAGGTGCCTCCATAAGTTTTTTACATTCAAATTCAGCATAATATATAGCAAGAGATTCATCACAATAAACAACATCAATTTCAGGCACCTCCAAAAAATTTTCACAATCAGTTTCTATATAAGGTATATCAATAAATGTGTCACAATGAATAAAATCAAGTCTGGGTGCCTCTATGACATTTTCATCATTATTTTTCACAAAAAATGTATCAAGACATGCTTCACATGCAATTTTAGACACCTCTCTGAAATTTTCCAAAAGAAAAGGGAGAAATACTTACCTGATCGTGCTCAAGTTCTGGTGGACACTCAGCTGGAATAGGTGATCCTTGGGTTCTTGCTCTCATCATGCAAGTCCCTACACTTTCTTGCTTGTCTTCTGAATTTCCTAATGTTGGTGGTCCCTGGGGCTCTGTGCAATCCCCTACACCTGTAGAATCATCTCCTGTGCATGCTTCTTCAGTAATATCTGCAGCAATCTCATTAGAAAGATTAGGACTATCAATAGCAATATCACAAAATAAAAGATAAGAAGAGTCCTGTAAAGTTTCAGTTTCAAATTCAAGACTGTCACATGTTTTTCCATCCATCTCCTCTAATGCCTTCACAACTGATGCATCTTCAGCCTTCTTTGGAATCAAATCTCCTCCTACTATGTCAAATGCAACATCATTAGCAATTAACTGTGCCTCAATAGTCTCATCTGTGGTGCCCACGCTCATGATTGAGTGATCTCCCCTAGGGTCCTTCATGGCATCGAAAATGCTAAACTGGACTACTGTGTCTCCCACCTCCATCGAAAGTGTGCCAGCATAAACATCAATCATTGTTCTGGCAGTCTTCAGAAAAGGCCTTCCAAGGATAAGTGGGGATCTACGTGCATGATACTCTCCTTCCATGTCTAAAATGTAGAAATCTGCAGGGAAAATCAACTCTTTCACTTTAACCAAAACATCTTCAATAACTCCTGCCGGGCGAGTCTGGCTTCTATCTGCTAGCTGAATCACAACTCCAGTGGGCTGTAGAGGGCCAATGCCAAGCATCTGGAAGACTATCCTGGGCATGACATTAATGGAAGCTCCTAAATCCAGCATGGCATCATGTAGCGTGGTGCTCCCTATCTCACAAGATACAGTAAACATGTCAGGGTCTTCACATTTCTGAGGTATGACATGGATGAGTGATGAAACATTTTTCCCAATGCTGACCAATTAATTTTCCTTAAGTTTCTTCTTGTGAACATAAAGATCTTTCAGAAATTTTGCATACTTAGGAACCTGTTTAATCATTGTCAGCAAGGGTACATTAATTTCTACTTTGCTAAAAAGTTTTACCAGCTCATTGTACTCTTTGGTTTTCTCCTCCTCCACTTGTCTTTTGGTTGGAGTTCTCCCCTATGGAAAAGGCAAGGGCACCCTAAATTCTTCTTCTTGAACCGAAGAGGGAAGGGTTGATTTGTGAGCTGCTTCCCCACTTGGAATGGCTGCTGTAAAATCTGTTTCGAGACTGATTTGGGCTTCATTTTCCACTAAAAATCACAGGGTTGCTTGATGAGGGAGTTGAGCACGGGCTAGGGGTGGAATCAACTGATTTTGAAATGATTTCGGGGCTGTTTTGGGCTGGAAATGAAGGTTCTGCCCTGTTTTCAGAATTTTCAGCTCTTGGACCATTTTGAGATGAAGTAACCTTCCCACTCCTCAAATAAATAGCACTCACGTTTCCTTTCGGATTGGGAACAGCTTGGGAAGGTAGTTGGCTTGATCTTTGAGCCTTAATTTGATTCACATCACTAGCCAATTGTCTCATTTGCCTATCGAGGTTTTGTAAAGCTCCAATGATATTATCCTGCTGTGATTGTTGGAATTGGGGCTGTTGGGACTGATTGGGGGGCTGACATGCTTGGAAACCTTGCTGAGAGTTGTATCCTTGAAAATTCTGAGTTTGAAATGGAAAATTCTGTGATGAGGACTGATTTTCCATAGGCTAAAACCCTTGATTGTAAGGCTGAAAATTCGGATTTTGGGGTTGTGAAGGCTGGAAAGTTTGCTGGTTTTGAGGTTGGAAAGTTGAGAATGATTGAAATCCTTGCTGCCCTTGCTAATATGGCTGGAATTGAGGCTGCGGTTGCTGAAATAGGGGCTGAGTTTGCTGAAATGTAGGCTGGAAATTCGGATTTTGGGGCTGAAATTGCTGTGGCTGCTGGAATTGTTGATGTGATTGCTGGAAATTCTGTGGAGGCTGTTGCAATTGTGGTTGTTGAGGGTTTTGTTGGCAGAAAGAGTTTCCATACCTCAGATTTGGATGATCCCTCCAACCGGGGTTATAAGTAGAGGAGTAAGGGTTGTTTCTTGCTTGAAATTGTCCCCTAACCAAAGCTGCGACCGTCTCATCTTGTTGGAGGGTGGGGCATGAATCTGAGTTGTGCTCTTGACTAGAGCAAATACTGCATATCCTCATCAATTGGTTAGCTTGTGGCGGTGCCAAAATATTTAAACCTTGAACTACATTATTAACAGATATTTGTTTCACCAATGATGTGATCTCTGCCAATGAATTCTTTATCTCTTTCTGATCATTAGAAACCACCTGAACTTCACTCACTCCTCTGGTGGTCAATGCTCTGCTTCCAAATTGTTGTGAGTTCTTAGCCATATTAGAAATGAGTTCCCTAGCTTGATTTGGAGTTTTTTTCACTAGGGCTCCTCCAGCTGCAGCATCTATCATAATCCTGTCCATCTGCAGCAATCCCTCATAAAAATACTGAATCAGAACCTGCTCGCTGATCTGGTGCTGTGGGCAACTTGAACATAATTTATTGAATCTTTCCCAGTAATCATAGAGCGTCTCACCCACCACTTGCTGAATGTCACAAATGCTTTTTCTAATTATTGCTGTTCTGGAGGCTGAGAAATATTTTTCCAAAAATGCTTTCTTCATAGCGATCCAACTAGACACGTGCCCAGTGGGTTGATAGTAAAACCAATCTTTTGCTGCTCCTGTCAGTGTAAAGGGGAAAGCTCTCAGCTTGATATCTTCTTCAGAAATGCCCTGAGGCTTCATAGTAGAGCATACAACATGGAACTCGTGCAGGTGTCTATTTGGATCCTTTCCAGATAATCCTTGAAACTTGGGCAGCTAATTGATGAGTCCAGATCTAAGCTCAAAATTTCTAGCCAGCTCCGGATAAGCAATGCTGGAATACTGAAATGAAGCATCTGGTGCTACGAGTTCCTTCATAGTCTTCTGGTGGTCTGCCATGATACTGCCTGAGTGAGTGGAAATAATCTGAATAGGAGGAATATCTGAAGTCTCTGAAAGAATGCCCTGGTTCCTCCTTGCTCTGAAAGTCCTCTCAATCTCAGGGTCAAATTCTTCAAGATCACCACCTGTAGACTTGGTCATAAAACCAAAACAAATTGCAGTAAAAGTAGATAAAGAAATATGAAACAAATAATATCAGATCACCAGATATAGCAATAAGCACAAAAAAATAAATCAAGAAAGATATGAAATAAGCGCACAAGCAAAAATCAAACAAATCAACTAGTAGTTCCCCGGCAACGACGCCAAAAATTTGATGGCCACGATTTAGATTGTCACGGGAGTGTGGGTCTCAAATTTAGATATTTATAAATGCTGGAAACCCTTTTTGCAATCAAAAATATGAAAACGTAGTAAAGGGGCCACAGGTCGTATTTTTCCTAGGGCTAGTTGACGTTGTGTGATTCGAGCTTGTATTTATGTGTCATTTGTGAATTTTGGGTTTCAAGTAAAATTTGGTTTTGGGGTTGCAAGCATGAAATGAAATTGCAATAAAAATAAAGGAAAACTAAACAGATGAATTAAACGAGCGATAGCAAATGATAACTCAATCAAAGGTAAACTAACTCAACCAAGGGAACTAACTAAAATTAGAAAAGCAAAATCTGAGTTAAAATGCATCACAGATGCTAAGTAAAGGAATAAAAGCAGTGAATGGTAATTTTCGCAAACAAACAAACTTAAAACTAATGCTAGCTACAAAAATTCAGAAATTGAACTACAACCCACTCACACATACTAGCTACAATCTTTGGAAAGCTAACAAATGCAGATAAAATTTAGAAATGCTGAAATTAATACTTATGGATTTCAAACTAAATCATATACCAAAAGACAGATTGATTTTGGATGCAAAGCTGTGCCAATTTAGCTTGGCACGCAAGGGGACCCTTTGTGCCAAAACTGACTCTAACAATTCAGCTGGGAATGTAAGGCTGTAAGTGAGTAATATGCAATGGACTGAGAGAATTCAGAAGTGAATAACTCAGAATTACCGAACGGAAGCTGTCAAATTTAAACAAAACCGAATGAAAGACTGAATTCAAAATTGATGGTGTGCAGAAACCGAAAACTAAATTCAGGGAACAACTAAGCTCCAGAACTCACAAGCAAACTGAGATCGAATTTATCAAACTAATATAAGAAACAATTCAGAAACAAACTAAACTAGCTGATATGAAAATGCAGAACTTAAGGAACTGATGCGCAGAGTTAAAGTGCAGAAAGAAGATTCTGATACGCAGCTAACAGAACTGGCATGCAAGTAAAGAAACTGAAAACAACTGGAATTAACAGCAATTGCACACTAAACAAGCTTTCTAACTAATTACCTTGTTGAATTTAACCCTAAGTATAGCAGAAACAATTCCAAGAAAAGAATTAAACAGCTAACACAAAATTTCAGAAATGAACTTGCGGCAGAGATTACAGCTACTGCAAAAATAGAAAATTCACTAAAAAAACTACTCCTCAACCCTTCCCGAGCTCAAAATCTCCTTGTTCGTCACGCAAGGGCAAGCCAAGAACCCCTTCGGCTCCGCAAATCAGTGGGAAATCGTCTCTACAGTCGACTCTGCTCAAATCTGCGCATAGCTGGAATTTCCAATCTGATCCACTCTATCTCAACTGATGGAACTGCGATGATGATTTGAGAATCATCTGAGCTAACCTGAGAACCCCTACAAGTGGCTCAGACGCTCGGAAATGGATTGTGGATGAGAAACAAGTGATCGGACTGAAGCACTACCGAAACCCTCAAACAGTCCCTGTTCCGGCGCAAATTGAGCTGAATTCTCCAAAGAAACTATCCCCAAGGATTCAAATCTTGATCTAGGATTGAAGTTGAGGTGGTCACGCCTTCTTGGATGAAGAACTTGAAGAAAATGAAGATGAACTGCGGAAGAATGCGAAGAACGGCGAAGACGCGACAACGAAGGAAGCTGCGGAAATTTGATTAACTACTTGGCATTGGACGGCTCAGATCAATTTGAGAAAATCCAACGGCTGATCTTGCTCTGATTTAATCCAAACTTTGATGATGATGATCAGGGGTCAGGATCTGCCTCGTGGTAGCTCGGATCCTCCAGATGTGCAACGGATGGTCCAGATCAACCTAATCTTTGAATGGATGATCTAGAACCCTCTGAGCTTGATCCAACGGTTGAATGAGCTCTGATTGGGATGAAACCTTCAGATCTTGATCAGAGTGCTTGATCATCCCTAACCCTAGCTCGGATTGCTTTAGATGGTTCCGGATGGCTCAGATCTAGCCGCTTTTGAGTCGGACGGCCTAGATTAATCCGAAGCTGGATAACTCGATCTGGGTCCTCTTTCGACTCATGTTTGACCCAGTATGCCCTAGGTCCATGATCCTTCATGCCTACAAAAATAGATCAAAAATTTAGTGGCCAAATAATCCAAATATATACAAAATTGCAATTAAGTCCAAAATAGCAATAATTTCTAGAACCTAGAGTAAATTCACAATTAAGCAAGAAAAATATGGGTCAAACTTGGATTTTAGCAACTAAAATAATCTACAAAATGGTACTTATCAGGTATTTAGGCTTTGTCTGGGACATACGCGCCCGACCAAGTACCCAAAACACTAATACCTCACGGTGCAGCCGATGCCCGGGGTACTTAGGCTTGGTCTGGGACATACGCGCCCGACCAAGTACCCAAAACACTAATACCCCGCGGTGCAGTCGATGCCCGGGGTACTTAGGCTTGGTCTTGGACATACGCGGCCAACCAAGTATTCAAAATCCTAATACCTCGCGGTACAGCCAATGCCCGGGGTACTTAGGTTTGGTTTAGGACATACGCGCTCGACCAAGTACCTAAAACCCTAATACCTCGCGGTGCAGCCGATGCCCAGGGTACATAGGCTTGGTCTGGGACATACGCGCCCAACCAAGTATTCCAAAACCTTAATACCCCGCGGTGCAGCCAATGCCCGGGGTACTTAGGCTTAGTCTGGGATATACGCGCCTGTCCAAGTACTCAAAACCCTAATACCCCGCGGTGCAGCCAATGCCCGGGGTACATAGGCTTGGTCTGGGACATACACGCCCAACCAAGTATCCCAAAACCTTAATACCCCGCGATGCAGACAATGCCCGGGGTACTTAGGCTTGGTCTGGGACATACGCGCCTGTCCATGTACCCAAAACCCTAATACCCCGCGGTGCAGCCGATGCCTGGGGTACTTAGGCTTGGTCTGGGACATACGCGCCCGACCAAGTACCCAAAACCCTAATACCCCGCGGTGCAGTCGATGCCCGGGGTACTTAGGCTTGGTCTGGGACATACACGCCCAACTAAGTATCCAAAACCCTAATACCCTCGCGGTGCAGCCGATGCCCGGGGTACTTAAGCTTGGTCTGGGACATTCGCGCCCGATCAAGTATCCAAAACCCTAATACCTCGCGGTGCAGCCGATGCCCGGGGTACTTAGGTTTGGTCTGGGACATGCGAGCCTGACCAAGTACCCAAAACCCTAATACCTCTCGGTGCAGTCGATGCCCGGGGTACTTAGGCTTGGTCTGGGACATACGCTCCCGAACAAGTACCCAAAACCCTGACACCTCGTGGTGCAGCCGATGCCTGGGGTACTTAGGCTTTGTCCGGGACATACGCTCCCGACCAAGTAACAACATTCCTAATACCCCGCGGTGCAGCCGATGCCCAGGGTACTTAGGCTTGGTCCGGGTTGTTCCAGACTCCCCATCGAGGATGCAAACCAGGTTGCCCCGTAATATCCCGACCGCCTGGGATGGGTGGACTCTACGGAAGCAATGGTAAAGTAGCATACCCGACCAGGGGAACATAAGCGAAATGCTCCAAAGAATAATCCGAGTATACACATACATAGGTAACAAAAATATTATTTTATTTATACAAAAAGTACAGGGAGCACAACATCTCAGAGAATTATCATGATACAATTGGATGAAAGAAAACACTCTTCTACTCGGGCCTTTCTCCTCTAGGGTCGCTAGGCTCGGAAACACCTTCTGAGTACGCAAGGCGTGGAAACCCGTCGACGGGGTCCTTGAACCTTTTCTGAAGGATCGATGTAGGCGTGCAGAGGGGGGGTGAATGCACTTTCGCGGATCGTTTTGATCACTACACAGATGTTAGCGCAGCGGAAATAATATGCAAAGACAAAAACAATGCTAACAAAAATTCTTTTACTTGGTATCCACCCAGATGGGTGACTAATCCAAGCCCAGATGGGTGACTAATCCAAGGATCCACGCCGCCAGCACCACTTTTCACTATCGAAAAGTCTCCTTGAGGTGAAGAAACCTTTACAGCAAAAGCTTCCTCTTAACAGATGCAGAATTATAGTGGAGGAAGCAAAAGATCACTCTACAATTGGGCAGCACTTCGTTACTGTACGGAACTGTACAGACATGTGTAACGAGGCCTCCTTTTATAGGTGAAAAGGACAGATTCGTAGTCTGTCCAGACTCGCACCAGTCGACTGGCCCAGCAATAAATGTTGGCCAACGGCTAGCAAACAACTAGCCAACATCTAGTTTTGGGGTATACCAGTCGACTGCTCCTGGGCCAGTCGACTGGTCCGAAGCTGCGAACTCTCTGTGGGTTTTGGCAGTCGACTGCCTTCGGGTCAGTCGACTGCCCTGCCTCCCAGCTCAGCTCCAGCCACTTCAAACCTTCTCCTTCTCATCTGCCTTCAGGTCTGCTCCCTTGGCTCACCCCTTGAAGTCCTCTTCCTCTGGCTATTGTCCCTCGGATGCGCACGCAAGCCTTCCCTTGGCTTGCCTCCTTGCCACCCTTCACGTGTGCCCTTTGAAGTCCACTTCCCGGCTTGCCCTTGGAGTTCTCCTCCCACGGCTCTCGTCCCTCGGATAGGTCCACCAAGTATGATTTTCCAAGTCCTGCAAACTCAATCACACAAATCAAATACAACATAACACTCTAACTTTAAACCTATTCGCCCACTCATCAAAACCATGATCTTCCAATCACTTAAAGGGCCGATTGCCTCAACAATCTCCCCCTT
>JAGFNQ010006927.1:0-44895 GCA_024364735.1 Boesenbergia rotunda
ATAAAAGCAATATAAAACATGAATTCAAAGTTTCATACATAATTCAAAGTAAAGCATAAAAGTAGCACAAGGGCCAAGACCCTGAAGTCATCAAATATTACATAACCAAAATAAGTGTTTGAGAGATAAATATAAAAATCAAGCCATACACTCTCAACCCTAAAGCCATCAAAACACCCCAACTGAGTCACATGTCGTCGCCTGTAGGAGGAGGAGGAGGAGGGGCATGATATGCGAGGTGCCACTGCTGCATCATCGCGTGCATCTCTGCCTGCTGCTGCGTATGTCAATCTGGCGCTGCTGGAATATCTGAAAAACCTCCCTAAGCCCGTGTACCTCAGACTGTAGTTGGGAGAACTGCTCCTATGTAACCCCTCCAGCGGCAACCTCCTCCTCATCATCTGAGCTTGAAGAATCAGGACGCCGCCGCCAAATGATCACCCCCTCACGTTTCTCGATCCCAGATAGTCCTTAAAAGAGTTGTCGAGACCCTATCTGGTCATAGTCCTTAGACAACTCATGAACCTAACTTGACCCTCGGTGACTCTAACCCCTCTAGATTGAAAGAATTCGGTCAAACATGACCGAATGACATGTACAACATCCTATTGACATCATGGGAGAAATAAACAATGAATGCAAAAACCTGGCGGGCTATGCCGATGTCCAGTCTCCTCTCTAGGGCATACATCATCACCAAGTGGGGAAGTCGAATCTTTGACCGCCCCTTGTGACAATCGGAAGAATGCAATCTAAGACAACCTTATACAAGACATTACTAACCGAGCTCATGTTTTTGGCTACAAAGATACGGTCTCAAGTACATCGAGGTCTGTTAAAATAATACCTATGGATCTGATCTATGGCGACACCTGGTAAAGTTAAAGGCTCATCAACTATGGGGAAACATGTAAACTGGCTATTTGAAACTCTACATCCTAAAAATGACCATAACACGTCTGGTGTGAATGGAATGGTAATCCCTTGTACCATTGACTCGTATACATCGTTCTGGACACCAGTAGATGTAAGGTTATCCCCGAACCTTGTACATCCTCGTGTTAGAGTTTGTGATTTGCATTTTAGTTTTCTGGTAGTTTCTGTTTTGTATTATTTCCGCTGCCGCTGCTAACCTCCAAGTGTAGAGACTTCAAAGAGAAAGCAATTTTCTATCTTTGGCTACATTCACCCCCCTCTAGCCATCCAAGCACCAACATGTGGTATCAGAGCTTGGGGTTCTGTTCAAACAGATTAACACCCGAGAGTCAACAAAGATGGCTATGGGAGGAGAAGGTTTCAGCACAAACAAACCTCCATTCTTGGATGGAACTGATTTTCCATATTAGAGGTCAAGGATAGAGTTTTACCTCAAGACCAACATTAGCATGTGGTTCGCTGTGAAGGAGGGTTTCATCCCTCCAAAAGACGTTGAGTGGAAGGAGCTTGACTTCTCAAGGTGTGCAAAAAATATTTTGAAAGAAACACTTACTTATGTGTTAACATTTTTTTTTGGAAATATAGTGCAAAAAAAATATTTCAAAATGTTCAATAATTCTTTTAATTTGACCTCCCCCTAAACCTGACTCAGTCCTAGGAAGCTTGTTGACTACAAGTACTCTTCCTCTGAGTCTTCAGGTTTGGTTCAGACCAAAAGAATTATCTAATAATTTCAAAAAGTAATTGTCAAAGAAAATATTTGTTAAAAATAACTTCATTTTGATTTAGACTCCCCCTAAATTTGACACATTCTCAGAGTCCTTGTAGATCATTAAGTAGACTTCCTCTGTGACTTTAGGGTTTATCAAAATCAAAAGAACAGCTTTGAATGAGAATATGGTAATTTTTAAGAAGATAAGTTTTTAAACAATTTAATTTGAAATATGAATAACTTTTAAAGCATAAGCTTTTTCAAAAACTTAAGTGATAGTAATTAAGGCACAGTTTTCGAAAGTCATTTTAAAGTATAATGATTTTTAAAGCAAAAAAAATTTAAAACGAATAAAACACTCCCCCTGTACTGTTTGACTCTATATAAGTGCCTTAGGGGACTTTAGTGTTGACCTAAGAGGCTTGTGTCTAATTGTGTAGGTCAAACAATTTTTCAAAAGAATATAATTTTTTGAAAATCTATAATATGTATAAGCAATCAAACAATCATGAAATTCATAAAAACATTATTATGTTAAAGCACTATTTTGAAAATATATTTTTAGAAAAATATTCTAATAATTTTGAAAGACAATTTTGAAAAATATTTTTCAATTTATTAATCCTTAACATCTCACCCATTCTAGATGTCTCAATACAGCAAGCATGGTTGCCTTATGGGTGCATTGTGAGATGCTTGAATCATTTTTCTTAATTTATTATTAAATCTAAGATTTAATTGAAACTTGTGTTAGATTCAAATTTATCAAATATTAAAGTGAATTTAATTTTCTGTAATTGGCTTCCAGGTCTTGGTGAGGCACAGAGGGCTTCTTTGTCCGTAGCCTTATTGGAGCATCAACCCTTTCCTTGACAAAGCCTTTTACCGAAAATTCATTTTCAAGTTACTTGAAAAATTTTGGTCTAACTAGTTTAGGTCATGGATCGGTAGCTTCGGCTAGTTCCACCAGACTAAACAGACCAAGTAGAATATATTTGACCTTATTAAAAGGGCTTCCCTAACGTACTATCATCTCACCTCCACCTAATACTAGGTTGTTCAAGTTTCAACTATCCTTTTTCCTATAACCGTTCTAAATTATGCATAAAATTAAACATGAATGACATGACATAAATTTTAAGGAAATAGCAGATGCATGTCCATTACATTAATGCATGATTCAAACAAGTCAAAATATTTAATTATGTTTCTAATGATGTATCAAATTCTCGATTTGATACATGTCGTGTGAACCCGCGAATATCTTAACTCACTTTGACATATTTAGTTTTATTAAATTAAGGGTTTCAGTTAGGTAGGATTTTATTTGGTTGCAGTTTAAGTTATTTAAGAATTAATTGGATTTAAGTTGAATTAATTAAGAATTATCTAAAATTGAATTAATTAAGAGTTATTTAAAATTGAATTAATTAAGAATAATTTAAAATTAAATTAATAAGAATTTTTAAAATTAAATTAATTAAGAATTATTTAAATTAAATTAATTAAGAATTATTTACAATTAAATTAATTAAGAATTATTTAAAATTAAATTAATTAAGAATTATTTAAAATTAAATTAATTAAGAATTATTTAAAATAAAATTAATTAAAAATTATTTAAAATTAAATTAATTAAAAATTATTAATGTTAAAATAATTAAAGTTGAAATAATTAAAGATTAATTAAGAATTAATTAATCAATATTTAACATAAAATTAGATTTAGCTTAAAATTAATTAATTAATTACCAATTAAATATTAAAAATTAATTAATGTTAAATAATGGATTAAATTAAGGTTTAAAAATTAATTATAACTTAATTAAAGTTTTTAATGATTTATCTTGATTTACGTTTCAATATTTCTGGGTTGGTTAAAAGTTGTGGCTTTAATTTCATCATTTTCATTATTTCAAAAATTTTTGATTCCTTTACTATTTCTTCATTATTTATCTTTTCATGTTTTTCTAATAATTCTAATTTATTTGAGTCTTTGTGAACTTTATTGACTATAGCTTTGATCTCAGATAATTCTATCTCCTCCTCATCCTTATCATTAAAATCCCCTCCTTCAATATCCTCAAAGTAGCTAGGTGGAGTAATTAGGGCCACCAGTTAATGTTTTATAGTAATCTTCAATATTATCTAAAAATTTGATAATTAAATTATCATCTAAAAGAATTTCATTTTTAATGTCCTCAAGGTTATCCTTAGCATTATCTTTGATATTTTCAGGATTAACCTCAAGAATTTCAAAATTAACTTCGGGATTATCCTTAAGATTTCCAAAATTAATTTCTGGATTATCCTTAAGACTTTCAAAATTATCAGCAAGATTTTCAAATTTGAATTCATAGTTATCAGTAAGATTTTTAAATTTGAATTCAAAGATAATTTTATCAGAATTAATTTCAGATTTAATTTCAGAATTAATTTCATATATAATTTTATCAGAATTTATTTCAGATTTAAATTCAGAATTAATTTCAGATATAATTTCAGAATTAATTTTCGCATTATTCGTAAAATTATCAGAATTAATTTTAGCAATTATTGAATTGGTATTAAGGATTAAGCAGTTAATTTCTGATATTTTAACCATATCCATATTTTGTAATTGGTCATGCAAGATATTTATTTGACTATGTAATAATTCTAATTTTTCAGAAAAGTTATCTAAACTTTTATATGATTGTGCAGGAATTTGAAAAACTTTAGGAATGTAAACTTTGCGTACCTTCGCCGGATATTTATTCTTGTAGTGTCCGTACTTTTGACATTTGAAGCACTGCATGTTGCTTTTGTCCCTCCGGACTCCTGGCGCTGGTATTTCCTTCGCTGCCGGTGGTGTGATCCGAGTCTTACGAGCAGGGCACTAATTTTTATAGTGCCCTCTGTCCCTGTACTTGAAACATATTATGTGAAATTTAAAAATTGACATTTAAAATAAAATATACCTGATTCACCCCTGGGCTCCCCCTCAACTCCTGGCGTCTTTGCTCCGTCGGCGGTTAGTCCGGTGAAGAGCGGTGTTGCTCTGATACCACTTGTAGGACCGGTGCCGTCGATAGAGGGGGGGGGGGTGAATATCGACCGTAAAAATCTTTTGCAAAAACTCGTAAACTTTCGTTTGTTCTAAACAGAGCATTAGTAGCACAGTGGAAAACAAAAAGAACTAATAAGCAACACAGCGCACGCGGGATTTTTTACTTGGTTCCCAACCCCCCAGGGTCAGTACATCCAAGGCCTAAGCACGGGAATGCCCGTCCACTATTGGTCTCCTTTTCGGACTTTCCGGAGGTGGAGAACCCGTCTTACAGTGCAGAAATTACAATCAGAATATATAAAAAATAAGTGTGGAATTGTAAAATTCAAACCAAACAAAAGTTGAAGCTCGGCCGATCTGGACCTCCGAAGTGCAGCGTACTTCCTCCTGGAGCCTCATGGAGCCTCCGTGCGCTTCGTCGTTAGCACTTTGTCATCACTTGGGAAGCTTAGAATCATTCTGGAAAATTGTATCCTGAGCTGAGGGGTCGAAGCCCCTTTTATAGGCTTCATTGGAGCGCCTGTGATGACTGGGGTGCCTCAAAGGGCTTAGTCAAAGTTTATCTCCGCGCTGAACTCGCCACAGCAGATGACCCTCTTGACCAGGGCACCCTGGACCTCCCAGGCACCTCAATAAACCCAGTCAAAGCTTATCTCTGCTTCGAACTCGCAGCAACAGATACAACTTTCAACCAGGGTGCCTATATCGTCTAGGGCGCCAGAATGGAAGCCTATTTTGCCTCCTTTCATTGAGGCGCCCCAGTTGATGGGTGGAGCCTAGCTCCTTTAGGGCGCCCACTTCAATGGGGGTGCCTAGCAGGCTGGCTTCCAGCTTCATTGTGTGTTGTTTCCCTGCTTTGTCTTCCATTCTAGGTACCTGCAAGATACACAAATACAAAGCAAACAGATATACAACCTTAGCCTTAATGAGATGGTTCTGACTTCAGATTTCCACGAAACCCTAGGTCGAACAGACACAAGTTCCCACCCCCGGGAACGCGCCTTCAACCTACTCCTCTCAGGAGACGGTTGCCACCCAGTCCATTCGGGTGGACTTTTACTTAGCCTTCGATACACTCGGATCTCAAGACGTCCGACCCTCGACCCGTCTCTACTTCTGTCCTTAGTCATCGCTCAGCTATGTTGCTCAATCCCTTGGACCAAGACTTCGTGCCCAAACCCTAGGTCCAGGACTTCCGTGCCCAGCCCTCGGCCAGGACTTCGTGCCCAATACCTCGAACTAGGTCTTCGCGCCTAACATCACTCATCAGGACTTTTGCTCAACTTCACTCACCAAGACTTAGTGCCCAGCTTCACTCACCAGGTCTTAGTGCCCAGCTTCACTCACCAGGTCTTAGTGCCCAGCTTCACTCACTAGGTCTTAGTGCCTAGGTTAACTAGGACTTATCTTCACTTTGTTACACCTTTCTTGACTAACCCTTCGCTATATTGTCAAACATTGAAACATTTAGAGGAGGACATCACTGATGCGACTTGCACCAACATTTACTAACCTCGTCATTTCATGTGTAAAAGTTAATTATTTTGATTAGTTATCATGGTTAATAATTAACTAACTGGACCCCGACCATAAACACAAAAGCTGGCGATCTACTCATTGTCTTTTCCGTGGTCGAACGGTCAAGCAAATTACAAGGCTGATTTTGGTAATTGGCCGAGTTGTAATTTGGATCGTTCGTTACAGCACGAGATGGCGGTGGGAGACGGGTCTAGTTATTTAATTTTTGTAATTAAATACAACACATGTTTAGCCGAGCTATTTACTTTACTTTCGATCTAGTTTTCATGTACACTCCCTTATGGAGTATAGGATTGATGATGTAAATAAGTAGCTAGTCATTTCAGCTCAAAGATCCCTCAAGGTAGCTTGCGCAGAGGGTAGGGAGGAGTGGACGATGTAACAATACAACTGGAGGCACATTAGAGACCAAGGGCCATGAAAGTTGGAAAATCTAGGATTTTCTACATTTTTCATATATTTGGTTATGTGCTTGGTTGTGTGGTTGTGCTAAGTTAAAATTCCTCAACATAAATTACTAAGTGGGAGAGGGACCCTAAGGGTCCCACAGCTTCCATTACAATCCGATAAGTGATGCGAATAAGTCTGCACGTCGGCTCTGAGTGCTTTCCTCCCCATCGGATGGACTTGTTTTGTGGATCACGGGTCAGAAAAGACTATAGAAAATTGTTAAAGAGCTTGTATACTTCCCCATCGGAAGACACATAATCAGAAATAATTTTCTTAGTGTCGTGTAATGATGCACACTTGGATGCGAATAATAGTATCCTCCCCATCGGAGTCATTGCTATTATTTTGCAGAGCCGAAGTGAACCAAGTATCGATCTTACTTGTCAAAAAGTTTAGTTGACAAGATAGTAATATTGATGGGTAAAACCTCCTCTTACGAATGTAGGGATTCGTATACGTCCACACCATCGTGGCATGCAAATTTCTCGGTATATAGGGTTGTTGGTTGATTTTGAAAATTAATTGTTTTGAGAAATCAATTTATTTTCGATTTCTAAAGTAGTGTTTGTTGTGATTCCTTGGTTTTTCATAATGGCCTTTAACCCACTAGCAACAATTCTTAAGGGAAAAAACTTACTGGCCCAAACTACATAGACTAGAAGAGGAACCTTGACATTGTCTTCACTGCTGAGGAGTACAAATTTGTACTCTTCGAGGAATGTCCGGAAAGGCCTAGAGAGGACTCTGGTGAAGAGTTGAGGCAGTGTTACAAGAAGTGGGTCAAGGCAGATGAGATGGCGCGGTGCTACATTCTGGCATCTATGTCGAATGTTCTGCAACATCAGCATCAGGCCATGCCCACTGCTAGAGACATGATGCTGAACCTCAAAGAACTCTTCGGGCACCAAGGTCGAGCTGCTAGGCAGTCTGCGATGAAGAGTCTGATGATGACCACTATGGTCGAAGGGACACCTGTGAGGGATCATGTCCTAAAAATGATGGCTCACCTCAATGAGATTGAGGTACTGGGAGCACAAATCAACGAGGAATCCCAGATCGATATTATACTCCAGTCTCTGCCTAGGAGTTTTGAGCAGTTCAGGCTCAACTATAATATGAACAAAAGGGATTATACGTTGGGTGAACTACTAGGAGAACTCCAGGCAGCAGAGGGCCTCTTTGGTCAGAACTCGCAGGCCTTAGTAACTCAAAGGGTTTCTTCTTCTGTAACGAAAGGCAGGAAGAAGAAGAATCAAGGAGGGTTCAAGAAGGCAGCAGCATCGCAAGGACCCCGGACTAGCGTGAAGCAGCCGAAAGGCAAGTGCTTCACGTGCAAGCAAACTGGGCACTGGAAGGCGGACTGTCCCCGTCGACAAGACAAAGGTATTCCTTCAACCTTAGTCGTTGAAACATATTTAGCGGTGCTATCTATCAATACATGGTGCGTAGATACGGGAGCCACTGACCATGTCTGCAATACTTTACAGGGGTTCCAGGAAACCCGACGGCTAGCTGATGAAGAAATCGTGGTCTACATGGGCGATGCTACAAAAGTGGCAGCAGTTGCAGTGGGTGTTTTTTATTTGTCTTTTGAGAGAAATAAATTATTAGTTCTGAGAGATTGCATTTATGTACCCTCGTTTAGAAAGAATTTAATTTAAGTTTCTAAGTTGATAAACGATGGATATTTTGTTGCTTTTGATAACAAAGTTGTTATAAAAAGAAATAGAGAGATTATCTGTTCGGGTACTATGGTCGGCAATCTGTATACTCTAGAACCAATTACTCCCACGATGCAATCTGAAGTAAATAGCTCATCATCTAACTTAAATAAGAGAAAGGAGCCTTCTAAGATGAAGCAGACATACCTTTGGCACCTTAGGCTTTGTCATATTAACCTTAGTAGGATTCAGAGGTTGATTGCCGATGGGCCCCTGGGTTCATTGGTGGTGGAAGACCTCCCGACCTGTGAGTCTTGCTTGGAAGGTAAGATGACAAAGAGGCCTTTCAAGGATAAAGGGTATAGGGCCAAAGATGTGTTAGAACTGATTCATTTTGATTTGTGTGGTCCTATGTCAATCCAGGCTAGAGGTAGCTTTGAATACTTCGTCACCTTCATTGACTATTATTCAAGGTATGGGTATATTTACCTGATGCGCCGCAAGTCTGAATGCTTTGAAAAGTTCAAAGAATTCAAGGCTGATGTGGAGAAACATCGAGGTAAAAGTATCAAGACACTGCGATCAGATCGTGTTGGCGAATACCTCTTTGGAGAGTTTAGAACCTACCTATCAGAAGCTGGGATTCAGTCCCTGCTAACTGCACCCGGTACACCCCAACAGAACAAAGTTACAGAAAGATGGAATCGGACTCTTATGGGAATGGTTAGGTCAATGATAAGCTATTCAGACTTACCTGATTTGTTCTGGAGATACGCTCTGGAAACGACAGCGTACATACTAAACTTAGTTCCATCTAAGTCAGTCCCTTCTACTCCCACAAAACTATGGACTGGGTGCAAGCCTAGTCTAGGACATGTTCGGATTTGGGATAGTCCAGCACATGTGCTGAAGGGAGATACTGATAAGTTGGAATCTCGTACTGAGGTACGTCTGTTCGTAGGCTATCCTAGAGGAACGAAGGGTGGTCTGTTCTATAGTCCTAAGAATCAGAAGGTAATTGTTAGTACAAATGCTAGATTCTTAGAGGAAGACTATGTGATGAAGCATAAGTCCAAGAGTAGACTAGTGCTTGAAGAGTTAAATGGGGACGTTCCGACCTTAGGACCAATTGTACAAGAGGACACACCATAAGTCACTGCACCGCGTGTCACTGAGGATACACAGGTGGTGCCTCGTCATAGTGGGAGGGTTGTCAGATAGCCTGAAAGGTTCATGTTTTTGGGAGAGTCTTCGGACTTGGTCTCTGGTAAACGTGAACCAGATCCCTGGACCTATGATGAGGCCCTCCAAGATAAGGATGCAGATTCTTGGCAAAGAACAATGAACTCTGAGATAGAATCTATGGATTCTAATCAGGTCTGGGAGTTAGTAGAACCACCTAATGGTGTAAAAGTCATTGGATGCAAGTGGATCTATAAGAGAAAGAGAGGATCAGACGGGAAGGTTGAGACCTTCAAAGCTAGGCTTGTTGGGAAAGGGTACACTCAGAAAGAGGGTATCGATTATGAGGAGACCTTGTCGCTGGTAGCCATGCTTAAGTCGATCCGGATTCTCCTATCTATTGCAGCTCATATGGACTATGAGGTATGACAGATGGACGACAAGACACCTTTCCTTAACGGAAGTCTTAAGGAGACCATCTACATGCAGCAACCAGAAGGGTTCATTGCGAAGGGCAAAGAGCATGTAGTATGCAAGCTTAATCGATCCATTTATAGATTGAAGCAAGCTTCAAGATCTTGGAACATCCGCTTTGATGAAGTAATCCAGTCATATGGTTTTACTCAAAGCCCGGATGAATCATGTGTAGACAAAAGATGTGACGGAAACGTCGTGGTGTTTCTTGGACTTTACGTAGATGACATTTTGTTAATTGGCAACAATCTCAGAGTGTTATCGGACGTAAGGGTCTGGCTATCAAAGCAGTTTGATATGAAGGACTTAGGAGAAGCAGGACACATCCTTGGGATCAAGGTCATAAGGGATCGCCAGAAAAGGATGTTGTGCTTATCCCAAGCTTTATATGTTGACACTGTCTTGTCTCATTTTAGCATGGAAAACTCCAAGAAGGGTTTCCTACCCTTCAGGCATGGAGTTCCTCTATCCAAGGAGATGTGTCTGAAAATGTCAAAGGAGATAGAGGAAATGAAGGCGGTTCCTTATGCTTCGGTAGTAGGAAGCCCTCATGTATGCTATAATGTGCACGAGACCTGATATCTATTTTACCGTGGGCATGGTTAGAAGATATCAGAGTAACCCTAGACAGGGGCATTGGACTGCGGTAAAGCATATATTGAAATACCTGAGACGGACTAGGGATTATATGCTAGTTTACCGGACAGACCAATTAGTCCCTGTGGGTTATACGTACTCAGATTTCCAGTCAGATAGGGACAAGAGTAAGTCTACCTCGGGGGTTGTATTTATTTTAGGAGGTGGAGCCATTGTTTGGAGAGTATCAAGTAGAAATGCGTGGAGGACTCCACCATGGAAGCTGAATATGTGGCAGCCTCAGAGGCAGCCAAGGAAGCTGTATGGCTCAGGAACTTCATCATGGACTTGGATGTGATTCCTGGTTTGCCCAGATCTATCACAATCTTTTGTGATAACAGTGGTGCAGTTGCAATCTCGAAGGAACGACGAGCCCATAAAGCGAGTAAACACATAGAGCACAAGTACCACCTGATACGAGAAATCGTAAAGCGAGGAGAAGTGGTTGTTGCCAAGATTGCATCAGAGGACAACCTGGTAGATCCTTTCACGAAAGCTCTTCCAGCTAGAGCATTTGATAGGCATGTGGAGGATATGGGAGTTAGATGTATGGCAGTGAGAGAACAACAATGTCTTTAAGTATAAGTGGGAGATTGTAAGATGTGTATACTGAAAGACATGAATTTCTTTATATGAACATCTTCATTTTGAAAAGAGAATCACAACTATACTAGGTGCTTGTTTATATTAGTACATGCATGAAGTCCAATTACTTTGCATTGTAGATAACATGGTGTGTGGTGTCACATGGAAGATCATGTTATCAGTTCCTTGCTTAGTATAAATAGAGGCCCACAACTGAGATGGAATTGGACAACCCATCGGGATGGTTGTAGTGTAATTAGGTGTGGTTGGTCTTGACCATAGAATTACACTAGTGTGCTTTGAGTACATTGAGCAGGACCAAAACCAGAGGTTATCCAATTTGTACTGACTTGATAATTGGATAGGACCTCAGTTTATATTATGGAGGACGATCCCTTAATCCCGATATAATAACGGGCATATATTATTAACTATTATTTCTTTGATTTACCAATGGACGAGATCTATTCTGTTAGATCGATAAGCCCGGTATGTTGGGAGACAATATTAATAATATGATATGCTGTTGATTATTGACAGAATCCGTGTCCTGGTGAGTCGGGTTAATGATGCCCCATTGATGAGCTCGAAAGGTTCATTATGCTAAACTCTGTAGGTGGATTTGATCCGGCATGATGATTAGGTCGAGTGGTACTAGTCAAGGATCCAGAGGTTAATTAATTTAAATTGTTAGAAATTTAAATTAATTAACGGGCATTCGAGATCTTAAACACGGGGGGATGGACGACTCGTAATATGTGGAGCCCATATGAAAATATGGGGGTTGGTGAGGAAGTTCAATTAAGATCCTTTAGTGGAATGGATTTTAATTAATGGATTGGGTTTAGATCCATTGGTGGGCCAAGATCCAACTCCTCCTCTTGGTCCCTACCTTAGCCCTATAAATACCCAAGGAGATCATGAAACCAATACTTGATCCAAGAGTTGACTCCCAAGGCCTTTTCTCTCTGTCTCTCTCTTCCTCTTCTCCTCTAGGGTTTGGCCGGCGGTAAGGGAAGGAGAAGACTCTCCTTCTCTTTTCTTCTTCTCTCTTCCAACTCCACTCGACCAGGATGCACAGGAAGAAGGTAGGGACCTTCCCTACCTTCTATGGTGGTCGACGGCGAAGGAGAGAGGAGCGATGGCTAAAGGGAGGCGGCGTAAGAGGTGGTGTGGCGGCGCCACAAGGAAGGGAAAGGAGTAGTTTCGGCCGGTTGGGAGAGGAAGAAGGAGATCTTTCTTCTTCTTTGTCTACTTCTCCTTCCTCTCAAAGTGCGCAGCTGGTCCGGTGGCCTTTGGGCAGCTCCAGTGGTCGGCTGTGCTAAGGGAGACGAGGTGGTGGCTTGCGGCGGAAAACCCTAGTGGCTAGGGTTTGGTCTTCCGGCCAAGTCAAGGAGAAGGGCTCTTTCGGAGTGCCTCGGTGTTCTTGGTTCATGGTAGATCATCACCCACACGTCGTCCGTGAAGGAAGGGACATGAGGTAGAAGACCGCGATGTGATCAGGAAGGTATATCTCTTCCCAAGCACCTTTGATTATGTTTGTGCTATATTTACTAACCTCGTCATTTCATGTGTGAAAGTTAATTATTTTGATTAGTTATCATGGTTAATAATTAACTAACTGGACCCCGATCATAAACACAAAAGCTGACGATCTACTCGTCACCTTTTCCGTAGTCGAACGGTCAAGTAAATTACAAGGCTGATTTTGGTAATTGGCCGAGTTGTAATTTGGATCGTTCGATACGGCACGAGATGGTCGTTGGGAGACAGGTCTCCATTCGGATTATTATTTAATCTGTAGACATGGAGAGGTCTCTTGGAATGACCGCGTATTCACTTAGGAAACCCGCCAAGCCATACCCAACAAATGGTATCAGAGCTGAGGTTTCCGGCTTTGTGTGTTTAAGGATTGGTTAATTTTTGCATTTTTCATACATTATATTTTTTCGGATGATATATGGATCTGCGTAGGCTAACTTTGTGTTGCAGGCACGAGATTCCAACTTGTCATGGCCAAATATTTATTGTGTGATAGTTGTGCAAATTATTGTAATTAATTAATCCTCGGGGTTGACGAGGCTAGGTATTTAATTTTTGTAATTAAATACGTCACATGTTTAGCCGAGCTATTTACTTTACTTTCGATTTAGTTTTCATGTACACTCCCTTGTGGAGTATAGGATCGATGATGTTAATAAGTAGCTAGTCATTTCGGCTCGGAGGTCCCTCAAGGTAGCTTGCGCAGAAGGTAGGGAGGAGCGGACGAAGCGTAGTGACAACACAACTTGAGGCGCATTAGAGACCAAGGGCCATGAAAGTTGGAAAATCTAGGATTTTCTGCATTTTTCATATATTTGGTTATGTGCTTGGTTGTGTGGTTGTGCTAAGTTAAAATTCCCCGAAATAAATTACTAAGTGGGAGAGGGACCCTAAGGGTCACACGGATTCCATTACAATCCGATAAGTGATGCGAACAAGTCTGCGTGTCGGCTCTGAGTGCCTTCCTCCCCATCGGATGGACTTGTTCTACGGATCATTGGGTCAGAAAAGACTATAGAAAATTGTTAAAGAGCGAGTGTACTTCCCCATCAGAAGGCACATAATCGGAAATAATTTTTTTAGTGTCGTGTAATGGTGCACACTTAGATGCGAATAATAGTATCCTCCCCATCGGAGTTACTGCTATTATTTTGCACAGCCGAAGTGAACCAACTATCGATCTTACTTGTCAAAATGTTTGGTTGACAAAATAGTAAGATTGATGGATAACATCTCCTCTTACGAATGTTGGGATTCGTATACGTCCACACCATCATGGCATGCGAATTTCTCGGTGTATAGGGGTGTTGGTTGATTTCAAAAATTAATTGTTTTGCAGAATCAATTTATTTTCGATTTCTAAAGTAATGTATGCTGTGATTCTCAGGTTTTTCATAATAGCCTTTAACCCACTAGCAACAATTCTTAAGGAAAACAAACTTACTGGCCCAAACTACATAGACTGGAAGAGGAACCTTGACATTATCCTCACTAATGAGGAGTACAAATTTGTACTCTTTGAGGAATGTCTGGAAAGGCCTACAGAGGACTCTGGTGAAGAGTTGAGGCAGCGTTACAAGAAGTGGGTCAAGGCAGATGACATGACGCGGTGCTACATTTTGGCATCTATGTCGAATGTGCTGCAACATCAGCATCAGGCCATGCCCACTACTAGTGACATGATGTTGAACCTCCAAGAACTCTTCGGGCACCAAGGTCGAGCTGCTAGGTAGTCCGCGATGAAGAGTCTGATGATGACCACTATGGTCGAAGGGACACCCGTGAGGGATCATGTCCTAAAAATGATAGCTCACCTCAATGAGATTGAGGTACTGGGAGCACAAATCGACGGGAATCCCAGGTCGATATTATACTCTAATCTTTCCCTAGGAGTTTTGAGCAAGTTTAGGCTCAACTATAATTTAAACAAAAGGGAGTTTCTTTTCCAGTCTATATAATTAGGGTGAGTAAGCTTATTTTCCTTAAGTATGGTCGCTAGTGGGTTAAAGGTCATTTTGAAAAATTCTTGAGAATCACAACAATCACAACTTTAGATTTCTAAAAACATATTGATTCCTCAAACAATAATTTTTTTTTGAAATCAACCAACACCTCAAACACCGAGAATTCACATGCCACGTTAATGTGGACGTATACGAATTCTACATTCGTTAGAGAAGGTTTTACCCATTAATCTTACTATCTTGTCAACCTAACTTTTTGACAAATAAGATTAATAGTTGATTCACTTCGGCCCTACAAATAATAGCAGTGACTCCATTGGGGATGATACTAATATTTACATCTAAGTGTTTACCATTACACGACACTAAGAAAATTATTTCTGATTATGAGTCTTCCGTTGGGAAAGTACACATGCTCTTCAATAAATTCTATAATCTTTTCTGACCCAGTGATCTGCAGAACAAGTCTATCCGTTATGGAGGAAGGCACTCAGAGCCGACGTGCGAGCTTGTTCGCATCACTTATCAGTTGTAATGGAGGCCATGGGACCCTTAGGGTGTTAGGATGTATACTAAAAGCATGGCTTTTGGTTAAAGTACATTTACATTTTGAAAGAGAATCGCAAAATCACACGTTGCATATTTATATTAGTAAATGCACAAAATGTCTCATACATTGCATTATAGATAACATGGTGTGTGGTGACACACAGAAGATCATGATATCGAGTTCCTTGCAGAAGTATAAGAAAGAGGCTCACAACCTAGATGGAGTTGGACAAACTATCGGGATGGTTGTAGTGTAATTAGGTGTGGTTTGTCTTAACCATAGAATTACACTAGTGCACTTTGTGTCCATTGAGTTAGACCAAAAGAGAGGTCATCCAATTTTATACTGACTTAATAAATTGGATTAGATCTCGGTTTATATTATGGAGTACGATCTCTAAATCCCGAAATAATAATGGGCATGTGTATTTAATTATTATTACTTTTATTTACTAATGGGCGAGATCTATTCCGTTAGATCGATAGGCCCGGTAAGTTGGGTAATAATATTATCTACATGGTGTGCCATTGATTATTGACGGAATCTGTGTCCTGGTTAGTCGGGATGATGATGCCCTCTTGATGAGCTCAAAAGGATCGTCATATCAAATCCTACAAGTGTACCATTGTTCGACATGATGAAAAGGTTAAGTGGTACTAATCAAGGATCAAGAGTATAATTAATTTAATTGTCAGTAATTTAAATTGATTATCGGGCATTCAATATCTTAAACACGGGAGATGGACGACTCGTAATAGGTGGAGCCCATATGAAAATATGGGGGTTGGTGAGGAAGTTCAATGGGATCTTTCAGTGGAATGGATATCCATTAATGGATAAGGTTTGCATCCATTAGCGGGCCAAGAACCAACTCCTCCTTGTTGATGCAGTCTGACCCTGATTGTTATTTTGGTGTTGACATCGATTTTAGTTCAGGTTGATTATGATTAAGTCCTGGTCGGGGATCAGGCATGGTATGGAAAATCCTAGCTTGGAGAACTAGGTATTGGAAAATCCTAACCTGGAGGGTTAGGTGTTGAAAATCCTAGCTTGGAGGGCTAGGTGTGTGAAAAGTCCTAATTCGGAAGAGGTGGGTGAAAAGTCCTAGCTTGGAGGGCTAGGTGAAAAGTCCTAACTTGGAGGGTTAGGTGCAAATTCCCATCTTGGAGAGTTAGGTGAAAAAGTCCTGGCTTGGAGGGTCAGGTCCTAGCTTGGAGGGCTAGGTTTGGAAAGTCCTAATCCGGAAGAGTTGGGTGAAAAGTCCTAGCTTGGAGGGCTAGGTGAAAAGTCCTAGCTTGGAGGGCTAGGTGAAAAGTCCTAACTTGGAGGGTTAGGTGTAAATTCCCAACTTGGAGGGTTAGGTGAAAAACCCTAGCTTGGAGGGCTAGGTTGGAGCCCCTGGATCTGTCTGGTGACCGATCAGGGAGTTGGCACGGTGCTCCTTCGTGGATCGGTCTGGTGACCGATCCAGCGATGACTGATCGGTCTGGTGACTGATCAGGGAGCACACAGTGAGGTTGGGAACCTACTGTACTGCTCCTGATCGATCTGGTGACCAATTAGGGAGTATGCGTTTCACCCATTGCTTGGCTCCTGATCGGTCTGGTGACCGATCAGGGAGCAAATAGTGAGGTTGAGTTCCCTTGCTGATCTGCTCCTAATCGGTCTGGTGACCGATCAGGATCACTGTGCAGATCGTTCTGAAGAACGATCCAGCGTTGCAGGTTCCTCTCTATGATCGATCAGGACGGAGCCTGATCGGTCTGGTCATGACCTGATCGGTCTGGTGACCAATCAGGAGGTTTCCTGATCGGTCCGGTGATCGATCAGGAGGTCTGGACTGCGAAGCTCAGAAATCGCCCGATAAAAGGGTGGATCGGTCGGGTGATCGATCCACAACCTAGGATCGATCTGGTGATCGATCCAGGAGAGTTCCAAAGAAGTCGCGATTTCTAATTCAGCGTTGGAGACCGATCAGGACGGAGTCTGATCAGTCTGGACCCAGCCTGATCGGTCTGGTGACTGATCAGGAGGTGCTCTGATCGGTCCGGTGACCGATCACTTTAATTCAAAATGCACTGTCAGACGCTCTGATCGCATCTGAACGTATCTGATTCTCTGCGCTTAACGTCTGATATATGATTTGCTACTTGATATGCTGCTCTAACACTCTGATTAAGTTGCAGGTGACAGGGGAGGATTCAAACACTCAAGGAAAAGTCAATGGAGGCTTTCCTTGGAGCAGGTTTGTCCGTTTTCCATCTCAGGTTGCAACGGCTGGAGCTGCAGACTGGAACTGCTGACTGGAGCTTGACTGAGGGGAGCCCAGGAAGTCCAGGAAGGGCTCAGTGGTAACTGGCGTTGGCAGAGAAGCAGCTGGAGGCTGCAGGAGATGCTGTCACCTGGTGCTGAGTGGAGAAACAAAAGGGCGAAAGAAGGCTTCGATGAAGCAGGGTTCGCGAACTGAGTTCTTGCTGCGCCTTGTGTTCTCCACATCTAGCTTGCACGTTCTGAAAGTCATCATCTTGGGCAAGCAATAGAATCTGAGAAGCAATCATCCATTACTTGAGCGCTTGAAGGAGAGAACAAGAGGCTTGGAGTCCGACAACGGGAAGACACGAGGAAGGGTTTCTTGCGTGAGATCGCCGCTGGGTGGAGCTCAGGAAAGCTTGCTGTGTTCTTTTCCTTGCTAAGTGTTTGAGTAAGATCCTTCTTGTTGTTTCTTTGTGCTTAAACATATATCTATGATTGAAACGCTGTGGAGAGGTTTCTACACCGAGAAGGAGGTTGCTTTCTATCCGGTGATAATCGGGGCTTGATCTGTCGACGATCAAGGGATCGCCCACCTTAAGGGTACGCCAAGGAGTAGGGGCAAGTTATCCCCGAACCTTGTAAACCCTCCTTGTTAGCGATCTTGCTAGTGGTGTTGTTTTGCTTTTGTTTTCTGAATTTCTGCATACTCTGTTCTTGCGTTCCGCTGTGCTACTAACAACTCTGAGTGCAGAAATTCGATTAGTGTCTAAGTCCAAGTGATTGGCTATATTCACCCCCCCTCTCTAGTCATCCGGGTTCCAACACTCCTCATGGTCCCTACCTTAGCTCTATAAATACCCCATAGGAGTCATGTAACAAGGCTAATAATTAATCCATAATTAATTGAGAATTAATTGAGATTAAAAACCCTAAACCTCTCCCACTCTCCCTCTCTCTCTCCTATGGCGTTGGGGGTGGAAGGAGAAACCCATCTCCTTTCCTTCTTCTTCTTTCTCTTCTCATTGTCGACGATCACCAGACCAAGGAAGGTCCTTCACCTTCCTTTTGTGGAGATCAGACGGCGAAGGGAAGCAAGAAGCGGCGGCGAAGGAGGAAGTCGGCGCCGGCGGTGGAGGTGAAGAAAGGTCTCGGCTTTCTTCACTTGGTCCTCTTTTTCCTCTTCTTCTTTTGCTATTGGGCTCTTTGAGCAAGGAGGAAGCTCTTCCTTCCTTACTGCGTGCCAAAGAGAAGGAGGAAGGGAGGTGATCGGCCGGCGGGTGGAGCTCTCCCTTTTGGTGTTTGTCGCTAGAAAAGGGAGAAGTTGGAGGAGCTCTTCTTCCTTGCGGGATTACTGTCGTGAGATAGGAAGAAGAAGAAGAGGAGGTTGGCTCGGGCAGAGGTGAAGGAGAGAAGCTCTTCTTCCTTGCGGGATTGTTGTCGTGAGATAGGAAGAAGAAGAGGAGGTTGGCTCGGGCGGAGGTGAAGGAGAGAAGCTGTTCTTCCTCAACTTCATCTCCTCTTCCTTGAAGGGTCGCTGGCGGGAGCCAAATCCTAACCCTAGGGGTTGGTGTTGGTGTAAAAGAGGGAAGAAGGGAAAGGATTAATTGGATGCCTTGGTGACTCCACGTCTTGGTAGCTCGTCGCCCACACGACGTCCAAGAGGGGAGGGTCATAAGGTAGAAGACTGCGAGGTATACCTCTTCCTTAGCTCCTCTTGTTTTCATTATTATTTCATGCTTATTTTTAATTGCATGTGTTTAATTAATTGTCATAAGTTAATTATTAGTTAATTAATATGATAATTAATTATGTCATGGATGCCGATTATAAACACAAAAATCGTTGATCCATTCGTCATCTTTTCCGCGGTCTTTTGATTCGGAAAGTTACAAGGCCTTAACTTTGGTTTTGGCTAAGTTGTAACTTGAATCAATTGACACGATGACGAGACGGTTGTTTGGGAGATGAGTCTCTATTCGGATTAAATTTTTTAATCCGTAGACATACAGATGTCTCTCATGTTCGACCTCGTGGTTGCTTAGGAATCAAGCCGAGCCATACCTTGGGTATTGCTACCTCGATGGATACAACCATCAATTGGTATCAGAGCGAGGTTTCCGATTTTGTGTGTTTAGGATTCGGTTAATTTTGTGTACATTATCATGTGCTTTATTTATGCTACATAATATTTGGATGTGCGTAGACTAACTTTTTGTTGCAGACACTAGATTCCAACTATTATGGCATTAATGGAAATTTTATGTGATTGATTGTGTGTTTTGTAATTAATTAAATCCTCGGGGTTGATGAGGCTAAATTAGGTATTTAATTTTTGTAATTAAATATGACACCTGTTTAGCCAGACTTTTATTTATTTTTGATCTAGATAACATGTACACTCCTTTGTGGAGTATAAGATCAATGGATGTAAATAAGTAGCTAGTCATCTTGGCTCGGAGATCCCTTCATAGAGGCTTGCGCATAGAAGGGGAAGAGTGGACGAGGTGGCGACACGACTGGAGGCACATTGGAGACCAAGGCGATAATAGTTGGAAAAATCTAGGATTTTTGCTTGTTTATTATATTGGTATATGTGCTTGTTGTGTGTGTGCATATAAAAATTCTCAACATAAATAACTAAGTGGAAGAGGGACACTAAGGGTCCCAAGGCCTCCATTACAATCATACATGTGATGCTAACAAGTCTGCGCATCGGGTCTGAGTGCCTTCCTCCCCATCAGATGAGCTTGTTCTGCGGATCACTAGGTCAGAAAAGATTATAGAAAATTATTGAAGAGCGTGTGCACTTCCCTATCGAAAGGCACATAATCAGAAATAATTTTCTTAGTGTCATGTAAATGGTAAACACTTAGATACAAATAATAGTATCCTCCCCATCGGAGTCACTGCTATTATTTGTAGGGCCGAAGAGGACCATCTATTAATCCTACTTGTCATAAAGTTATGTTGACAAGATAGTAAAATTAATGGGTAAAACCTCCTCTAATAAATGTAGAATTCATATATGTCCACACCATCGTGGCATACGAAATTCTCGGTGTTTTGAGGTGTTGGTTGATTTTGAAAATTTATTGTTTTGAGGAGTCAATTTATTTTCAAAATCTAAAATGTGTGATTGTTGTGATTCTTAGGTGTTTTAAAATGGATCTAGACCCACTTGTTTTAATTGAAAGAGAAAACCAAATAAATGCCCCTAATGATAATATGGATTGGGAATTAAATCTGGACATTGTCTCAACTGCCGAGGAACCCAAATGTGATCTTGTCGAGTTCTGTGCCGAAAAATCTAGAGAGATTAATGATGAAGAGGAGTCTGAATATTTTAGGAAATGGTTAGAAGCAGACGAGATGACTGAGTGTCATCAAAATCAAGCTTCTTTCATTCCAAGTGATAAAACTTCTAAACTCAATGAACTCTTCGGACATCAAAATCTAGCCGCTAGGCATGAGGTCATGAAGAACTTGACAACGACCATCTTGGTTGAGGGTATGCCCGTAAGGGAACATGCTCTCATAATGATGGCTTGGCTGAAAGAGATAGAAATCCTTGGAGCACAAATCGATTGGGAAACGCAGGTCGATCTCATCCTCCAATCTTTACCAAAGAGTTTTGAGAAGTTTCGCCTAAGCTACAATATGGACAAGCGTTCATATTCGTGGGCAGAACTTCTGATAGAACTCAAGGCGGCAGAGGCGTTTTCTCTTCAGAGCTCATAGACTTTCATTGCTCAAGAGGTTTCTACTTCTAAACCGAAAGGAAAGAAGAAGAAGAAACATGCTGGGGCAATGAAAGTAGCAGGATTACAGGGACCTCAGAGTTGCATAAAGAAGCCGAAAGGTAAGTACTTTGTGTGCAAGCAGTCTGGACATTAGAAGGTGGACTGTCCCCGCCGTTAGAGTAATAATTCAGGTATATTTTCTTCTTTTGTCATTGTAACATATTTAGTGGTGATATCTACCGGTACCTGGTAAGTAGATACGGATGTCACTAATCATGTCTGCATTTTTGTGCAGCGGTTCCAGGAAACCCGACAACTAGCTGAGGAGGAGATTACTGACTACATGAGATAGGCTATGGAGATAACTTTTGCAGTGGGAGTTTATTTATGTCATTTAGATAAGATGATAAATGTTTTGGTTTTATACAGATTGATTTTATGTACTTAATTTTTGGGAAAGAACTTTGTTCAGTTTCTGGAATAAGATATTCTATTGCATTTATTGATTAAAAGTGGAATATAATGATTATCTATTAAAGTACATAGGAAGGCAATTGGTTCATTTTAAAACCAAAAGCTCCCATGATGTAAATAGATGTTAATAGCTCATCATCTAACCAAAGTAAGAGAAAAGTTTCTTCCTAGATGAACCAAAACATACCTTTAGGCACTAAGGCTTGGTCTTATTAACCTTTAGTAGGATTCAAAGGTTGATAGCCAATGGGCCCTTGGGTTCATTGGTGGTGGAAGACTAGTCTTCCTTAAAACCTTTGAATCTTACTTGGATGGTTAGAAGACCAAGAGGCTTTTCTAAGCCAAGGGGCATAGGGCCAAAGGTATGTAGGAGTTGGCTCATCCTGATAAGTATAGGTCCTTAGTGTATCTAGAATAGAGGTAGTCCTGAAGACTGTGTTTATCTTATAAACATTTATTCAAGAGTCAAAGTACATTTACTCGATGTACCGCTAGACTGAATACTTTGATGAGATCAAAGAATTTAAGTCTAATGCGAAGAAACATCAAAGTAAAAGTATGACGACATTAAGATTAGATCGTAGTGGCAAGAACCTCTTGAGATAGTTATAGGACTTGCTTATCAGAGATTGGGAATAAGTCCCAATTTACTACACCCAGTATGCCCCAACAAAATAGTGCAGCACAGAGAAGGAAAATGTCTCTTAAGGTAATGGTTGGGACAATGATAAGCTAACTCTGAGATTAGTCAGATTTGTTCGGAAGGATATGCTCTGGATACGACGGTGTATGTGCTTGATACTATCAAGGTTAGTAGTCCCTAAACCCATAGAAATGCAAACTAATCGAAAGCTTAGTCTAAGGCATGTTCAGATTATGGGTAGTTCAGCACATGTGCTGAAAAGAGATATTGATAAGTTGGAATCTAGTGCACATGTTTGTAGACTATCCTAGGGGAACAAAAGGTGGTTTAATGGTCCTAAGGATCAGAGGATGTTCGTTGGTATGAATGACTGATTCTTAGAAAAAGGACTGTGTAATAAACCACAAGCCCATGAGTAGAAGTATTCTGAGTAAAACACATAGGGGGCATTCTGACCTTAGTACCAACTGTACAAGAGGAATATCACAAGGTACTGCATCTTGTGTCACAGAAGATACACAGGGATACCTTATCGTAGTGGGAGGGTTGTTAGTCAACCTATAGGATTCATGTTCTTGGAGAGTGTTTGGACTTGGTCCTTGGTGAACATGGAACAGATCCCTGGACCTATGATAAGGATCATCTGCTTTGAAGAGATAAATCCAGTCATATGGATTTGTTCAAAGGATAGTTGAGATTGTGTATGATGTGATGGAAACGAAGTGGTATTCTTGTGCTATACGCAGAAAATATTTTGTTGATTGGAAACAATAAGGAAATACTATCAGACGTAATGGTATGGTTGCCCAAACAAGTATGAAGGACTTGGGAGTAGTAAGACACATCCTTGGAGATCAAAGATCTAAGAGATCTCCAGACAAGGATGATGTGCTGATCCTAAGCTTCATACAAAACACTGTCTTAACTCGTTTTAGCATGGATACCTTCAAGAAAAGTATTGTACTTTTCAGTTGTAGAGCTACTCTATCCAAGGAGATATGTTTAGATTATCAAAGGAGACAGAGTAAGTAATGGCGGTTCCTTTACTATTAGCTATAGGAAGCCTCATGTATGCTAAAAACGAGACCAGATATCTGTTGCGCCGTGGGCATGGTTAACAGATATTGGAGTAACCCGGGTCAAGGAAATTGGACTGTGGTAAAAGCATATATTAGTGCCTGAGAAGGACTAAAGATTATATGTTGGTTTACTGGGCAGACTAATCTCCTGCGGGTTATATGGATACAAAATTCCAATCAAGATAGGGGCAAATAGAAGTATTCCTCAGGATTTTGTGTTTACTTTTAAGAGGTGGAACCATAGTATGGGAGAGTGTCGCGCAGTGGCTGCGTGATGGACTCTACCATAGAAGCTGGATGGATGGCAGTCTCTTAGACAACCAATGGAGATACATGGTTCGGGAACCTCAAGATGGACTTTGATGTGATTCTTGATTTGCTTAGGGCTATCACATTTTGTTGTGATTAAAATGGTGCAGTTGCAAACTCAAAGGAATCACGAGTCCATAAGGGAAGAAAACACAGAGCGCAAATACCACCCGAGAGACGAATAGCTGTTGTTGCCTAGATTACATCAGGGGATGACCTAGGTAGCTCTTTTTCACTAAGGCCTTGGTAGCGAGAGCTTTTAGGCATGTGAAGAATCTAGGGGTCAGATGTATGACATTTTGAAAACAGCAAAGTCTTTGAGTATAAGTGGGAGATTGTTAGGATGTATACTAAAAGCATTGCTTTTGGTTAAAGTATATTTACATTTCGAAAGAAAATCGCAAAATCACACGTTGCATATTTATACTAGTATATGCACAAAGTGTCTTATACTTTGCATTGTAGATAACATGGTGCGTGGTGACGCACAGAATATAATGCTATCGAGTTCCTTACAGAAGTATAAGAAAGAGGCTCACAACCTAGATGTAGTTGGACAAACCATCGGGATGATTGTAGTGTAATTATGTGTGGTTTGTCTTAACCATAAAATTACACTAATGCACTTTGTGTGCATTGAGTAAGTCCAAAAGAGAGGTCATCCAATTTTATACGGACTTAATAAATTGGATTAGACCTCGGTGTATATTATGGAGTACGATCTCTAAATCCCGAAATAAAAATGGACACATGTATTTAATTATTATTACTTTGATTTACCAATGGGCAAGATCTATTCCGTTAGATCGATAGTCTTGGTAAGTTGGGTAATAATATTATCTACATGGTGTGTCATTGATTATTGATGAAATCCGTGTCCTGGTTAGTCGGGATAATGATGCCCCCTTGATGAGCTCAAAAGGATCGTCATGTCAAATCTTGCAAGTGGACCATGGTCCGACATGATGAAAAGGTTGAGTGGTACTAATCAAGGATCAAGAGGATAATTAATATAATTATCAGTAATTTAAATTATTTATCGGGCATTCGATATCGTAAACATGGGGAGATGGACAACACGTAATAGGTGGAGCCCATATGAAAATATGGGGGTTGGTGAGGAAGTTCAATGGGATCTTTTAGTGGAATAAATCTCCATTAATGGATCAGGTTTGGATCCATTAGCGAGCCAAGAACCAACTCCTCATAGTCCCTACCTTAGCCCTATAAATACCCCATAGGAGTCATGTTACAAGGCTAATAATTAATCCATAATTAATTGAGAATTAATTGAGAATAAAAACCCTAAACCTCTCCCTCTCTCCCTCTCTCTCTCCTAGGGCGCTGGCGGGTGGAAGGAGAAACCCATCTCCTTCCCTTCTTCTTCTTGCTCTTCTCATTGCCAGCGTTCACTAGACTAAGGAAGGTCCTTCATCTTCCTTTTGTGGAGTGCAGACGGTGAAGGGAAGCAAGAAGCGGCACCGCGAGGAGGAAATCGGCGCCGGCGGTGGAGGTGAAGAAAGGTCTCGACTTTCTTCACTTGGTCCTCTTTTTCCTCTTCTTCTTTTGCTGCTGGGCTCTCTGAGCAAGGAGGAAGCTCTTCCTTCCTTGCTGCGCGTGAAAAGAGAAGGAGGAAGGGAGGTGATCGGCCGGCGGGTGGAGCTCTCCCTTTTGGTGTTTGTCGCCGGAAAAGGGAGAAGTTAGAGGAGCTCTTCTTCCTTTCGGGATTGCTGTCGTGAGATAGGAAGAAGAAGAGGAGGTTGGCTCGGGCGGAGGTGAAGGAGAGAAGCTCTTCTTCCTCAACTTCATCTCCTCTTCCTTGAAAGGTTGCCGGCGGGAGCCAAACCCTAACCCTAGGGTTTGGTGTTGGCGCAAAGGAGGGAAGAAGGGAAAGGATTAATTGGACGCCTTGGTGACTCCACGTCTTGGTAGCTCATCACCCACACAACGTCCAAGAGGGGAGGGTCATAAGGTAGAAGACTGCAAGGTAAAAGGCGAGATATACCTCTTCCTTAGCTCCTCTTATTTTCATTATTATTTCATGCTTGTTTTTAATTGCATATGTTTAATTAATTGTCATAAATTAATTATTAGTTAATTAATATAATAATTAATTATGTCATGGACCCCGATTATAAACATAAAATCCGGCAATCCATTCGTCGTCATTTCCGCGGTCTTTTGATTCGGAAAGTTACAAGGCCTTAACTTTGATTTTGTCTAAGTTGTAACTTGAATCAATTGACACGACGACGAGACGGTCGTTTGGGAGACGGGTTTCTATTCGGATTAAATTTTTTAATCCGTAGACATAGAGATGTGTCTCATGTTCGACCCCGTGGTTGCTTAGGAAACAAGCCGAGCCATACCTTGGGTATTGCTACCTCGGTGGATACAACCATCATAGGGTCCCTCTCCCACTTAGTTATTTAATTTAAGGAATTTTAGATGCACACACACAACAAGTACATAACCAAAGCACAAATAAGAAAAATCATTGATTTCCCAACTTTCATGGCCTTGGTAGTGAAATGCACCTCCAGTCGTGTCGTCACCTCGTCCGCTCCTCCCTACACCATGCGCAAGCCACCATTGAAGGGATCTCCGAGCCGAGATAACTAGCTAATTATTTACATCCATCGATCCTATACTCCACGAAGGAGTGTAGATAAAATCTACATCGAAAGTAATAAAAAAGCTCGGCTAAACAAGTGTCGTATTTAATTACAAAAATTAAATACTATCTAGCCTCGTCAACCCCGAGGATTTAATTAATTACAATAATTTGCACAATCAATCACACAACCATATTTTAGCCACGATAAGTTGGAATCTAGTGCCTGCAACAAAGAGTTAGCCTACGCACATCCACATATCATCCAGCAAAAATAATTTATATGATAATGTACAAGTAAGTAACCGAATCCTAAACATACAAAACCGGAAACCTCATCTCTGATACCAATTGTTGGGTATGGCTTGGCGGGTTTCCTAAGCAAATACTTGGTCGTCCTTGAGAGACATCTCCATGTCTATGGATTAAAAATTAATCCGAATGGATACCCATTTTCCAACGACCATCTCGTCATCGTATCAAACGATTCAAATTACAACATGGTCAATCTCTAAGATCGAGCCTTGTAATTTGGCTAACCGTTCGACTACGGAAAAGACGATGAGTGGATCGCCGATTTTTGTGTTTATTATCGGGGTCCAACAATTAATTATCAAACATTAATTAAATAATTAATTAAACATGAAAATTAATTACTTCATCACATAAAATGATAAGAAAATCAAAGGAGCCAAGGATACCTTCCGTTACCTTACGATCTTCTACCGTATGACCCTCCCCTCTTAGAAGTCATGTGGGCGACGATCTACCAAGAACCGTGGTCACCAAGTCGATCCCTTCTCCTTGCACTAACCAAGCCCTAACTAAAGGGATGCTGCCAGCCACTCCAAGGAAGAAGATAATCCAAACACAATCCCTACTACTCCTTTCCTCCACCGTCGGCGCCTCGTCCTCTTTGGAGCAGAAATTGCGTGAGCAATTAAACAAGTTTTCTCAATAGAAAACTTGCACTCCACCAAAGGTTGCGTCCGAAGGTTGCGCCCGAATAGCAGCAGCCTTCTTGCTCTCCACCGAAGGTTTAAGTTTAATTCTCCAATTGGAGAAAAGCAACTTCATCATGGCTGCTTGCTCCAAGTTACGACTGCATGCAATTTCTCCACCAACCATTGAAGTTTTAATTCTCCAATTGATCACGGACGTGAGCAGCTTTTAATTGGAGAAGAGATGGTGCTTGGATAAGAGATGCCATATGCCATCTTCTCACCTTGGAGAAGAGACAAGCAACATGGCTGCTTTGATGCTCCTTCTTCAGAGAAGGTCGACGCCGCACCAAACAAGAGAAGGAGAGAGAGAGAGAGAGGAGGAGAGGAGAAATTTAGGGTTTTCTAGTGTTCCATTGGATCCTTGGTTTCACGCCACATGGGGTATATATAGGGCTACGATAGGGACCATGAGGAGGAGTTGGATCTTGGCCTGCTAATAGATCCAAACCCGATCCATTATTGAAGATCCATTCCACTAAAGGATCTCCATTGAATTACCACACCAACCCCCATATTTTCATATGGGCTCCACCTATTATGAGTACATCCATCCCCCCATGTTTATGATATCGAATGTCCATCGATTAATTTAAATTACTGACAATTTTAATTAATCAACTTCTAACTCCTTGAGTAGTACCACTCAACCTTATCATCATGTTGGATCAAATCCACCTGTAGGGTTTAACATGACGAACCTTATGAGCTCATTAAGGGGGCATCATCATCCTAACTCACCAGGACACGGATTCCGTCAATAATCAATGACACACGATATAATTAATATTATTTCTCAACTTACCGGGCCTATCGATTTAGCAGAATAAATCTCGCCCATTGGTAAATCAAAGAAATAAAATATTAACTATATGTGCCCGTTATTATATTGGGATTTAGAGATTGTACTCTATAATAATCCAAGGTCCAATCCAATTATTAAGTTGGTACAAATTGGATGACCTCTATTTTGGTCCTGCTCAAAGCACACAAAGCACACTAGTGTAATTCTATGGTCAAGATAAAGCACACCTAATTACACTACAACCATCCCGATGGTTTGCCCAACTCCATCTCGGTTGTGAGCCTCTACTTATACCATGCAAGGGTCTGATAACATGATCTTCTGTGTGTCACCATACACCATGTTATCTACAATGCAAAGTATCAAACTTTTATGCATATACTAATATAAATACGCATTAGTGTTATTGTGATTCTCTTTCAAAATGTGGATGCTCATACAGAAAAGGCAAGACTTTTAGTATACATCCTAACACGATGCACATGATATGGTTGAGCACCTAAAACAACTATATTAAGGGCAAGCTAGGTACAAGCGGTTTAAAGTGTCTAAGGCCCTATTTGCATGCAAGATATAAGAAGAAACTCCTGTAGGTACTCCTGTACTCAAAATGATTGGGTATGCTAAGAACCTTGAAAGACAAGGATTTTCACTAGGCCAAGAATTGATCACAGACCTTATCCTGCAATCATTGCCGAAAGGGTACAATCAATTTGTCATGAACTATAACATGAACAAAATTGACAAGTCTTTGCCTGAGATGCTCAGCATGTTGAGAACTGCTGAACCCAATCTCAAAAAATCAAGACCAGTAATGTATTAATGGTACAAAAAGGCAAAGCCAAATGGAAGCCTAAGGGCAAGGGTATGACCCAAGCCAAAGGCAAGGCCAATTCTACTACAATGAAGGCCAAAGGCGGGGTGCCTATGGAAGGGACCTGCTTCCACTATGGTGAGACCGAACATTGAAAGAGGAACTGCAAACTCTACCTAGAGGAAGTAAAGAAGAAAAGAAGTGAGACTTCTACCTCAGGTATTTTTGTTATAGAAGTCAATCTATCTATTTCTTTTTCTTAGGTATTAGATACCGGTTGCACAACTCACATTTATACTAATGTGCAGGGCCTTCGAAGAGCTAGATCATTGACAAAGGGTGAAGTGGACCTACGAGTAGACATTGACGCAAGAGTTACTGCTATAGCTGTAGGAACATATTCCATGCCTTTGCCCATTGGACTTATCTTAGAACTAGAGGAGTGCTTGTATGTACCTACAATAACTATGAATATAATTTCTGTATCTTGTTTGGACAAGAAAGACTTTTCATTTATCATAAAGGACAAATGTTATTCTATAATGTTAAATGACATGATCTATTGTAGTGCACCACTTATGAATGAAATCTATGTTCTAGACTTAGAGAACCCAATCTATAACATAAATACAAATGGTTCAAACCAAATGATTTGAACCAAACATATCTCTGGCATTGTTGCTTGGGTCATATAAATGAGAGTCATATATCCCAGTTCCATATGGATGGATTACTGGACTCATTTGATTTTGAATCATATGAGACATGTGAATCTTGTCTTCTAGACAAGATGACCAAAACTCCATTTAGTGGACATGGTAAAAGAGTGATAGACTTGTTAGGACTCATACATACTGATGTATGTAGCCCTTTTAATGTCGCAGCTAGAGGAGGCTATCAGTGCTTCATCACTTTCACTAATGATGTCAGTAGGTATGACTATATGTATCTCATAAAGCATAAGTCAGAATACTTTGAAAAGTTCAAGGAATTCAAGAGTGAAGTACAAAACCAACTTGGTAAGAGTATTAAGATGCTTCAATCATATCGAGGTGGTGAATACCTTTGCCAAGAGTTTCATGACCATTTAGCTAAGTGTGGGATCATATCCCAACTCACTCCACCTGGAACACCACAGTGGAATGGTGTGTCTGAGATTAGATATGGAACGATCGATGATGAGTTAAACATATCTTCTTACTTCCTTTTCAGGATTCGCTCTAGAGACAGTTCTTTTCACACTTAACCGAGCTCCATCAAAGGTCATCATAAAGACACCATATATGATATGGATTGGAAGAGTTCTACGATGTCTTTTATGAAGATTTGGAGTTGTGAGGCTTACGTTCGACGTCAAGTCTCAGATAAACTAGGACCCAAATCTAATAGGTGCTATTTTGTAAGATATCCCAAAGAAACGAAGAGATATTATTTTTACAATCCCACACTAGGCAAAGTGTTTGTCGCTAAAAATGACGTTTTTTTAGAAAGAGAGTTGATTTCTAGAAGAAATAGTGGAGTAAAATCCATCTTAAAGATATTGAAGATGCAGATAGTACTGAGGCCTTAATGGACATTGAACAGGCACCACAAAGTGTTGTGGATCATAAGATTGTTGTACAAGAAGTTATGGAGCAACAACCTGTTCAAGTAGACCAACCTCTTAGCAGATCTGATAGGATACGTCGTCAGCCTGAGGGATACTCATTTCTCTTATCTGACCATGATGACATTATGCTTGTTGAGTTGAACGTCCCACAAACTAGCCACAGCATCTGGGCTAGTAGCCCCCGTGATTTACCTCCTCCGTGTTGGCCCTGGGACGGGTTGGCGGGGGCGCTGGGGGAGAGCGAATCACCTTTTTGTCAGCTTGTTGAGTTGAACGAGCCTACATGCTATCAAGAAGTTATGATGAGCCCAGATTCTGAGAAATGGCTAGAGGTCATGAGGTCCGAAATGAAATCCAGGTACACTAACCGAGTATGGACTTTGGTTAATCCACCTGAGGGGATTAAACCCATTGAGTGTAAGTGGGTCTTTAAAAGAAAGACTGACATGGATGGTCTTATGCATACCTATAAAGCGTGATTGGTTGCTAAAGGTTTCAAGCAGATTCATGGTATCGACTATGATGAAACTTTTTCACCAATTGCGATGCGTAAGTCTATTCGGATCATGTTTGCTATCCCAACTTACACTAGAGTCCCTTAAGACACATAGGTAGAATTTCTTGTAGTTAACAAGGGTAGCCAGAAGATGTCAGGTTCAGGGGGAGTCTGCCTTTTAGCAAAGTTTTTTTTTCTCTTGAAAAAAACTTTATTATTGTTTTCAAAAATTTATCTCTTTCAAAATGATTTCTTCTTAAAAAAATTATCATCTTTCAAAAAATATGTTTGCTTTTTGAAAAATGTTTTTCCAAAATTCATTACGTCTTTCAAAATATTTCAAAAAAAATCTTCTTAAAATTTGTCATATTGTTTTTTTTTTCAAAAATACTTTAAGTGCTCTTATGATTTGGATAAACTCTAAAGACACATAGAAAGTTCTTATGATGTACAAGGATTCTTAAGCTTGTGTCAGACTTAGGGGGAGTCCCAATCAAAAGAAACTTGTGTACTTCTTTCTCTAAGGATAAATTTTCATGTAATTCTTTTTGTTTGAATCAAACCCTAAGACACAGAGAAAGATCAACATGTGGTCAACATGCTTCCTAGGACTGTGTCAAGTTTAGGGGGAGTTCAAATTAAAAGAACTATTAGAAGTTCGAAAATATTATACATTCAAAAACCACAATCATTTCAAAAACATTCTATTTTTGAAAATTCAATATTATCATTTTCCAAAACATGTATTGAAAAACTTTTTCCTCACTTGAAGAGTTTTGAAAAACTTTTCTCATCTTTTGAACATTGTTGAAAATCTTTGAAAAATTACTTGAGTTGGAAAATTCTTCAAGACACATGAGAAAAATTTTCGTTGTAGTTAACAAGGTTTCCTAGGATTGTGTTAGATTGGGAGGAAACCAAATCAAGAAATTTATTATTCATCAAAATGTATATTGAAAATATTTTTTTTTGGAAAATCCCTAAGACATATAGGAATTTTCTTGCGGCCAACAAGATTCCTAGGATTGTGTCAGATTTAGGGAAGTTCAAAGTAAATCTTATCCTTGCAAATTCTTTTCAAGTACTCAGTGTCTTTTAGAATATTTTCTGAAAAAAAAGTATTTAGTTTTTTTTAAAAAAAAGGGAGATTTTTGAAAATCATGTTTTTTTAATAAATCTTAAGTATTTTCAAAAATTCCTTTCACATTCATTGTTCGTGCAAAGTTTTAATCTTTGTATTTCTTTTTAATGTCTATCAAAGTGGGAGAGAGTATGTTAAGTTAGATTTTTTTGAGTTCTCCCAAGTATTGACCTACAACCCTTAGACCAAACCTAACTTAAGATTATTGTCAAACATCAAAAAAGGGGAGATTATTGGTGCAAGAAGCATCAGACATGAACAGTCAACCTCTGGTATTTCGATGTTTGACAATATACCAAGGTCTGGTTAAAATGATCAAGGGTTAAACCAAATAGGACCTGATGTTTGGTAGGGTAAACCCAGGTTTGATTAGTTTGACCATAGGGTTAGCCAAACAAGATCTGATATTTGACAGAGTGAATAGTACCCAAGTTGGTCAGTTTGACCAAAGGATAAGCCAAACAAGACCTGATGTTTGACAGAGTTATGAAAACACAGGGTTGGTCAGTTGACAAAGGGATTACCGATGATAGTATATTTACCTTTGGTCAATACCTAAACTTACCTAATGTTTGGATGATAATCGGTGGTCAGTTACCAAACTTCATCGGTAGAGAGAGAGTATATTTACCTAAAGTTTGGATGAAAGAAATCTAGTCAGGATTAAGATGACTAGCAAAGAAATCCTGGTGAGTGAAGCTGGGTCCTAGTGAGTGAAGATAGGTGGATGAAGTCCTGGTGAGTGAAGCTGAGCAAGAAGACTTGGTCCGGGGGACTGAGCACGAAGTCCTGCCCGAGGGTTAGGCAATGAAGTCTTGGTCCACGGGATTGAGCACGAAGACCTGGTCAGGAATTGGGCAACCAAGTCTTTGCCAAGAGAGGACTATGGATAAAAGTAAAGACGTGTTGAGGATCGGATGTCTCGAGATCCTAGAGTCTCAGAGGCCTAGCACGAAGTCTTAGTTCGGGAGACCGAGTAGAAGATATTACCGAGGGGGATCGCGGACAGATGTAGAGACAGGTCAAGGTCAGACGTCTCGAGATTTGAGTTCTCGGAGGTCGAGCAAAAATCCAACCGGAGGTCCCGGTTGGCAAAAGGTAGCTTCTCTAGATTGGAGTAGGCGAAAGACATGTTCCTCGGAAAGTCGAACAGTAGGAGTCGGTTTGACCTAGGGGTTCAGTTGAAATCCAAAAGTCAGAATCAGACAACTTTGGCTATCAATTACTAAGGCTTAAGATTATTTGTATGTTTGTTGTGTGTTTTGTTGCCTTGTAGGTACCTGGAGTTGGAGGCAAGATAGGAGAACAAATGCAAAACAAATAGGGTCTGGGGAAGAGCTTTCCAGGCACTTGAGTAGGGACTCAGGCGCCTGGAACCTAGGTGCAACCTGGGAAAAACTTCCCAGGCACCTGAGTAGGACTCAGCCACCTGGAACCCAGGCGCCTGAATCCAATTCAGGCACCTGGGATGGGAGCTTTATCCCCTGCGTATAATTCATTGCTACAGATCAGGTTTTGACCACAGTTAGGCACCTGAATGGGCTTTAGGGCGCCTAGGAGAATGCTATAAATAGGGGTGACATCCCCTTAGTTGAAGAATCTTCTTTCACATTTGCTTAATCACTCTTTGTGAATAAAAAGTATGATGACAAAGCTCTGCGACCAAGGAGGCTCCAAGAGGACGTGCACGACGCTTTTGGGTTTAGGGATCGTCGATTTTGTTAGGTTTGATTTTAGTTTACATGTTGCAATTATTCTTCATATTTGTGCTTATATTTCAAACTATAAGACGAGATTTCTCCGCCTCTGGAAAAAGGAGACCACTAGTGGACTCATGCTGAGTACATAGGTCTTGGACGTACTGACCCTGGGGGGTTGGGAACCAAGTAAATAAATCCAGCATGTTAGTGTTGTGCTTTCTCATCTTTATTTATTATTCATGTAACACCCCAAAATTTCACCATGAATAATATTGTGAATTCATTATGAAATATTATGTGAATAATATTGTGAATTCATTATGAAATATTATTATGGAAGATCATGAAATATTATCATGAAATATTATGGATTCATGAATATGAAATATTAAAAATATTATGAAATAATATTTATGGGATATTATGAAGTATTATGAATCCATGAAATATTAATAATATTATAAAATGTATATTGGGCTTGGCTTATTGGGCTTGGAAATGAGTTAGCAAGAGGTGATAAAAAGAAAGTGCAAAGTGGAGGAAGCAAGGATTGAACCTTGGACCTATCACTTGCACTAACTCTTCCTAACCAAATGCTCTAATGGGTGTTTCATGTTAGGAGAAGGGGAGACATGCTTGTTAAGGCTTGGGCAATGAAGAGACATGTCTCTTCACAAGAGGTGTATAAATAGGAGTAAGAGAAGGAATTTAGAAAGAAGTTTTTCATTCTTTCTTCCCCTTTTCTTCTTCCTTTGCCGAGCCTAGCACCCCCCTTTCTCTCTTTTCCGAAATTCTAACCCTAGGGCAATTGCAAGGAGGAAAGTTCAAGTGCCTTTGCCTTCTACCAAGTCCAAGGAACCCTAGAGGAAAATTTGAAGAGAAGGATTTTCACTTGCCCTTCAAGTGTAGGGTACCCTACGGTTTAAAGAGAAGGTGAAATTCCAGCGCAAGGATGTAAGTGTCCTCTCGCCTGCGGCATAATTGCTATTGAATGTTTGGTTGGTTTATGCTTTTGAAAAATCACAAGGACCCTCCTTAAGGAAGGTTTCGGCCACCATGCTTGGAGGATCAAGAGAAGGGTTTTTTTGATCAAACCTTGATACATGCTAGTACCCCTAGGGACTTTATACACATATGTGTTGTTTCCAAATTTTTGGAAGGACAAAAATTAGGGTTTGGTACCTTACAACTTTCGGCCAAAGAGGAATAAGTTAGGGTTTTGGGTTGCATGCTATCCTATGATATGTTCATGATTGTATTGTAGATAAATTGTTTGTGTAAATGTTTGTGTGAAGATTGGATGTCAAAAACCTAGCCTACCCTACCCTACAAGTTTCGGCCAACCCTAGGGGAATTAGGGTTTAAGGTTGTATGATTTTCCTTATGATATATCCATGCTTAATAAGTATAGGTGAGGTGTTTGTAAGAATGCTTGAATGAATGCTTGATTGGAAAACCAAACTCCTTTACCTGTGACTTTCGGCCAACCCTAGTTCTAGGGTTGGGAAGTACTTAGTGAAACCATGAAGCATGCTACCACTTATATGATGTGTGTATAATTTATGTGACCTATCTTGTTAGGTATAAAAGCATGCCTTATAGCCCATGGGGCACCCTTATGACATGAACATGATGTGTTTGATAATATGCTTGAAAAAGGATACTCTACGGAAATTGGGATCAAGAGCACCCCTAAATGTGTGGTGTGTCCCTAGGGGATCATGAGCACCCTTGATGAGTGGTGTGTCCCTTTAAGATGTTATTAGGAGTACCTTTAAGCATATACATATATGTGTAATTGCATGTTAAGATACTTTACTTTGAAAGTTGTGTACCCGACTCGGAAGGGGGTCGTTAAACAAAATCCAATGTACATGTTAACTGAAGGTCATGGCATTGGTAGGACGGAAGGGTCCTGCCCTAATTGGATTGGTGGCTCGCTACCCCAACTCATTAGGGAACGCGCTTGATGTGGTACTACAACTGGGCCCTAGATGATACTATATTTTTAAGTACTTACCTGTATGGAACCTTTTGAAAAGCATTCTCTCATTATGTGATAATCTTGTTCTGTAAAGTACTTAGAAATATTTGATGTGATGCTTATGATGCTTATAATTCTATCTTGATTATTGTGTACATGATATGATGAATTGATATGGATTTTTGCGAGTAGGCCCGGATTCTTACTAAGCATGTTTTGCTTACTAGTTCATGTTGTTTTCTTATGCTGCAGATAGCGGTAAGAAATACTTGAACTAAAGGAAGAGGCAGAGGGAAAGCTAAAAGATGTGTGTGGTGATGGCTCAGGAAAGAAAGAAGGATTCTTATCTACCATTTTTGTCTAGAATCTAAATTGCTTCCACTAAAAGATTGCGAGTTGTATTACTATATTCTGATTGTGTGATGATTATGACTACTCTACTGTTGGCCAAGTTTAGAGATATGGAACCTATGTCATGATTAGATAACACTATCATTAGATGTCTAATTCTTGTTGTATGCATGCTAAGTGAAATGCTATAGATTTCCTAATTTCTATTGCTTATGAATGTTTCTCTTGCATGTGTCTAAGGTTAGGTTTTAGATCATGCTAAGCCCTATCTTGTTCAAAACATGTTTAGATCAGTAAATTATGAAGTTAAATGATCTTCCTATTATGTTGTAAATGCATGTTAAATATAGGAAACCCTGCTTGGTAAATTAGTCCTCAACAAGCATGTGTACTACTCTTCTTGCATTGTAATTGTTTCTACCTGATATACATGCTTAACATGATAAATGATATGAATGTATGGACCCGTAACCCCGCCTTTAGGGTAGATATAAGGTCGGGCGTTACAATTCAGCTGCATACTAACTCTTCTGATAGACAAACGAGTGAACGAACGATAAAATTCTGATGAAAATTTTGAGTTGATATTCACCCCCCCTCCATCGACGCCACCGATCCTACAGAATCATGTCTTGTAGGGGCATAGCTATATAGGGCCGAGAGGCTGTGGCCACCCCTTGGAATTCATGAAAAATATTAATACGGTGTGAAAACAATTTAAAAAAGATATAGTTATAATTTTTGAAATTTTCTAGACATTTTCTAAAAGAAATCCAATTAAAAACCTTTCAGTCGAACCCTTTTTCCTCTTTTTCTGACTCAGAATTTTTTTCCCTCCTCTGTCCATTTTTCTTCTTCCCCCTCTATTTCTGAATTTTTATTTCCTCTTTTCGTTTTTCTAATTTCTCTAATCCCATTCTTATTCTTTCCCTAACTCTAATTTTTCCTTAAAAATTGTCTATAGCACGTTACTATCACCCCACTCAAATTGTTGCCAGCATCGCCATCTTCAATGGTCACTTGGCTAACATCACTGCTAAAGCGATGCTTCATAAAATACACCTTTTTATTGAGGTAATGTTTTCCTACATGATTTCATTCACTTTACCGACGCTGTCAATTGCCACCAGCACTGCAATCATCATTTGGCCTACGTCATTACTTCACCGACACTCTACAAGAAACACCTATTGATTGAGGTAAAATTTTTTTGCTTGATTTCTTTCACTTTGCTGATGTTGTCATTTGCTACTAGCGTAGATTTGACTCTGTTGGTGCTAAAAACACTAGATCAAACTTTGTTTTGATAAGTGGAAAAGGCTTCAAGTTAAGCTAGTATGGTGTATCGATGAAGTTGTTAAGATTGCAGGAATGTCCTAGGTAAACTAGGCAAGAAGTCTTGACCTACAGGGATGAACACAAAGCCCTGGTCGGGGATTGGACAACAAAGACTTGGCAAGTGAAGTCGACCATGAAGTCCTGATCGGCGATCGGGTAGCGAAGACCTAGTGAGTGAAGCTGAGCATGAAGGCTTAGTCCAGGGGGACCGAGCAGAAGAATTTGTCGAGCGAGGATCGTGGACAGGAGTCGAGATGAGTTGAGGTCGAACGTCATCATGTTTCGGGTTCTCGCAGGCCGAGCAAAAGTCCAAATGGAGGTTCCATGTGGTAGCACGTAATCTCTCCTGAGAGGAGTACGTGAGGACGCGCTCCCCGGTGAGGGAACAGTAGGCGTTGGTCCGACCTAGGGTTTCGAGTAAAACCTGAAAGTCAGGACCAAGTCGACACTGGTTGTAATTCATACATGTCTTAATTCTATATTTTATTATTGTATGTTTGGAACTGACCCTTGTTGCAGCTAAAAAGAGATAGCAGTTGACTAGGGCACCTGAATTGAACTTAAGCGCCTGAGAGCTGGCACAACGGTCTGACTTACGTGGTGAGTGCTGAGTGGAGGATCCACGTTGGCACTTAGGTGCCTTAAAGGGACTCAGGCGCTTGGCCAGGATAAAGTTTAACCGAACAACGGATAGAGTTTCCGCCCGGTACGCTGGCCTCTCAGGCGCCTGTGAGGCCATTCGAGCACCTGAGTAAGTACTATAAAAAGGGGTCGCACCTAAGTGAGTACTATAAAAAGGTGTCGAGTGCAATAGTCATTATAACAATTCTATGACTACAATTAGTTTCTTCTTCTGTGTGCTGCGTGACCGAAGTTTCGATAAACACTGAAATGTCGTTCGACTCTCCAAACGAAGATCTTCCTTTCATTTCAGGAGTCGGTATAATTGTTCTTCTTTTATTGCACACTTCAGTTCTGTAATTTGTAATATTCTTGTGATTATTAGTATTGCTCAAAGTAAACGATCAAGGATCGTGGGTCTTGCAGTAGGAGTCGGTCAACACTTCGAAGCAAGTAAAATCAACCTAAGTTAGTGATCGTGCTGTATTTTATTTTCCGCTGCTTCCTATCTCTCTCTAACTTCGACGCTTACTCTAACCTTAAGTTTCTGCTGTGTACTCTATCATCATTAAGTTTTAAAATCCAAAGTTTTGTTAAGCCATATTCACAATCCTCCTCCTCTATCGCTCAATCTTGATCCTACAATTGGTTCAGAGTAGGGGCTGCTCAGTTTTGGTGAAACCACCACTTGAGCACTTTTTGGATTTTTCGTAGTTTTTTTTAAAAAAAGACAATTTTGCCATCTTTCTGAAGTTTTTCCATCATTTTGAAGTTTGTTTTTTTTAACTCGAGAACAGTGCAATCACCACTCGAGCGCATTTCTTTTTATCCCACAATACTAATTCAAGACAATAGTCTTGGTACATTCTTTTGTTTCTTGTTTTTGCAAGTTCGGATTTCTCTCTTCTATCCTTATTTCCTTGCAAGAGGGATACAGTATTGCTCACCCCCACTCTCTTCTCTGGGGAAGACTTCAGGTATTGGAAGAGTCGGATGGAAGTCCACCTGAATACTCAGGTGGACATGTGGATAATAATCTAAACCGGATTCGACCTTCCAAGAGACAAGTAAGGGGTGGTACTGAGCTACGACAAATGGGATGTCACTGCCAAAAAGTGAATTGAAGCTTATGCAAAGGCGACATAGACTCTCCAATGCAGACTTACAAAGGAGGAGCTTAACCACATCAGCCCCTTCAGTAGCGCGAAAGAACTCTTGAATAAGCTGATAGAACTTCACGAAGGAACCTTCGACTCTAAGGTGAACCATCGTGATCTATTGTTAAATAAACTTTATAATCTAAAAATGCAGGATGGAGAAATTGCTTCCCAACTGCACGCTCGGATTCAAGAAATCATGAACGGACTCCACATCATCAAGCACAAGATCGAAAATAGGGGCTTAATTAGGTATACGTTAAATTCATTCCCTAGAAACTCGCTATGGGTATCTATGGTTGATGCCTACAATGTTTCTAAGGATCTTTCAAACATTAAATTATATGAATTATTTGCTGAATTTGAATTACATGACTAGATTAACAGTTCACTTGTAGAGAAAGGTGTGGCTTTGATTGCAGGTAAAACCAAGAAAATGGCTCCGGAACCAGAACCAGATTCTGACTTGAAATCCAAGGAGGAAGAGCTGGCGGAGCTTGTGAACGTCGTCCAGAAGCTGTTGAGAGCTCGGAAGGCTTAGAAGAAGAAGAAGAAGAAGAAGGGGTAGCCAAAGGATGATCCGGCTGAACCAAAAAACAAGACGGATCTCACCTATTATGGGTGTGGGAAGAAGGGGCACTTCAAGTCCGAATGCCTGAAAGCAAAAGAGACAAAGAAGCAATGGAGGAAGAAGGCATTGCAAGCAACCTGGGATGAGTCATTTTCGAAATCAGATGAAGATGAACCAATGCACTCCAACCTCCTCGCCTTAACTACTAAAAACAAGATCAACATCGGCTTTGAATCGAACAAAGAAATGGACCACGGAACTGGCTCACTGTCGGAAACAGGCTGACTTAAGGTAACGAGTTTCTGCGAATCGGAGCATTACGAATTGATTTCTTACTTATCTCACAAACTGGCTAAGTCCAATGACAAGGTCAGGTCTCTCCGAGAGGAGGTAAAACTCCTTAAGGAAGTGACCAGCTCGAGTCCTTTGATTGATCAAGTTCGGAAAGAAACCTCAACTCAACTCCAAAGACTTGAGGAAGAGAATTCCTCCCTGAAAGCTCAAGTCAAAGAACTCAGAGCAGATTTGGAACAATTTACCCTGGGTTCCATGAATCTTGATATGATTCTTGTAAAACAGAAATATGTTCTAAATCGATCTGAAATTGAGTTTAAATCCAATTTGCGAGTTGGGTTCTACTAATCAGTAATTCACCGCCCTAGCACCCGAGTCCAAGCAAGGTTCCCCAAACTAAGTTTGACTAATCAAGACCAAATCAATATTGGATTCCCAAGGACTATATTCATTACATAGATAGACCATATCGAGGATATGATCCAGGGGGAGCCAATAAAAAGACTATTTATATGGTTAGATAATTTTTTTTATTAAATACCTTATTTGATGCTTGTTTATTATTATTATTTTTTTCTAAATTATCATGCATAGGATTAAAAATGGTTAGTTAAGCACTAGATCAGATTGAAACTTGTACAACCAAGTATTAAGGAGGGGTGAGTGATGGGCCCACAATCAAGTGTCACGAATGAGCCTCAAATTTAGATATTTGTAAGTTGAAAACCCTTAGCTCACAAAATTAAATGTAGTATAGGGGCCTCAAGTCGTATTTTTCCAAGGACTAGTTAAGAGTGCTAAATTCAAGCTAGATTTTGTCGTCTTCTATATTTTGGGTTTTCAAATTGAAATGGGGGTTTGTTTTGTAATAAAGAATGAAAATACAGTTGAAACAGAATGACTCAACTAAAGCAAAAATTAACTAGGAAATTGCAACAACTAAACATAACCTATTTGAAAACTGAGCAATTAAATTCAAAATTATGGAATTGAAACTTAAGAACTAAACTTGAATGCAAGGAACTAATTGCAGAAATGTGAAAGCTAGAACAAAACAATGCTTAAGAAACTTGACTTGAAGTTTAGATGGAAACAAGCTAAAGCAACTTGAAGAAATAAGTGTTTAGAACCAAAATTATCCTAAATTGAACATCAAATCAGTTCATTGTCAGGATTTCCCTTTGCAGTCACACAAAAGCTGAGCTAAAAACCCTCTAGCTCAAAAACCAGCGAAGGATATACTCCCTTGATCAGTTTGCAATGGCTTTGGCACAAATAGGTCTTCCTGATCGGACACGAGACTGATCAGGTCCTCTTCTGATCGGATTGGAGACCGATCAGAAGCGTGTCTGTCCGATCATAGACACCAATCAGTGGCTAAAATCTCCCACGATCTCCTCCTTTCTCGATTAGATGGATGGCAATCAATCTCAGAAACTCTCAGTAGCCTTCAGAGAACCCCTCCAAATGCTCTAATTGCTCCGCTTGATGAAGACATCAGCGATCGAACGGAATCGACAGTGGGATCAGAACTCTGGTGAAACCCTCACCCGAGCCCACTTCAGTTACGATAATTGGATGCAAACTTAACAGAGAATCGATCTTGATGATTTGAAAACTTGAAAACAAACAGATATGATGTGGCCGCGTGCGATCGGAGAAGAAAAGATGAAGAACTCTGCGAAAACGATGAAGAAAAACTGAAGAACTTGCGACTCTGCGATGACGACACTGAGTTTGGCGGAGAAATTTTTGATTTAACTTATCCCATTTGAATTTGAACGGCTTTGATCATCCTTGCCCCATCCAACGGTCAGATCTTCTCGGATTGAGTCCAAACTTTCCATAACTCCATCAATGGTCAGGATCTGCTCCTCCTTAACTTGGATCGACCAGATCTGCAACGGATGGCTCAGATCTCCCTTCCTTTTGAATGAATGGCTTAGACTCCTCTTGAGCTTGATCCAACAGCTGGATGACTTCTGATCTGGACCAAAACTTCAGATCTTGATCTATGGTCTTGATTAACTCTATCTTGAGCTCGGATTGATTAGAAGTTGATAGATGACTTAGATCTCCCCGTTTCTTGATCGGACGACCCACATTAATCCATCTCTTGATCCTCTTGCTTGAAGCCTGTAACGCCCGAAAATTCTCAAACCTAATTTTAGAAATATCCTAGAATTAATTCTGAATTTATGGATATTTTTATAGAATTTTTCCATGGACAAATAAGGCTAAAATGAATAAAAATAGAATGCGCAGTAAAAAGACATAAGTAAGGTTTGATCCCTAGACCTATACCGAGGAGAAGAGACTTACCAAGTGGGCTAGTCTGTTTTCGTTGGAATAGAATAGAGGGAAGGATAAATAAGGTAAAGTTAGTTAAATTTTTCCATAAGTATAAAAGGGAAACTTAGGGTTTTTATATTCATTCTTTTCCTCACATTCTCTCATTGCCGACACTCCCTCTCTCTCTGCGATTTTCTTCCTCTTCCTCTTCCTCTCTTGCGCCTCTTCCTCTCCTCCTCTTCTCTTGCCACCCAAGACAACGGGAAAGCGAAGGGAAGGTCCCAAGAGGCCCTATTCTCTACGAGAATTCTCGTAGACGCGAGGAGAACGCCAAGGAGCAAGAAGAACGTCAAAGTTCGACGTTCCCTCGGAGATTTCATATTATATTCGTAAGGAAACCTAGCGCAGGATGTAAGTATCCCTCACCTGCAGTATAAGTAGTTTCGGTTGATTTCTCGTATGCTTTATTTCCTTATATGTATGTTTTATGATTAGAAATCGTAAATTATGAACAAGCACGTTGTATTACCCTTTAGTTTTGGGTCAAGGAGCACGTTAGGTGTTTGTTAAATTGTTTAGTTCAGTTAATGCTATAGAAAGCATTAAAGAATAGAAATTCTTGCTTCAGTTTATGATGGGGACCAAGGTCCAACGGGATGGGCTCCTAGTTGCCCCTAGGTTTAGATAACCTAGTAAAAGCAAGAATCAGAAGAGAAAAAGAAAAGTATAAAAGAACTATTTTATTTTCAGTTGGCATTGTACTGGACTTCGGTCCAGGGATGGGCTCCAAGTTGCCCCTAGGTTCAGATAACCTAGTATGGGATGGGCTCCTTAGTTGCCCTGAGGTTCAGATAACCTAGTAGAACCCTAATGGATTCGGGATTTGCTACCTCGGATTTATTAGGAATGCGCGCACAGCTGGTACATTGCCGGGCCCACAGCAGTTGATTATTATTTTCACCTACTATATGTATATAGTTTTCAGAAATTCATTTTTAGCATGTGGTGAATTTAATAATTAGTTTTATGTTAGTTAGTTTCAATTCTGGTTCAGATATGTATGCCATGCTATAGCTTAGTTTTCAGCTTCAGTTCAACATAGGCCATGTTTCAGTTATATGCCATGACATTTTATGACATGTATTTTAGCATGAGCATAGCATGATTATTTATGAACACGAGCATATATTTGTATGACATGTTTTGAAAAGCATAACCTGAGATTTTATAGTTTTGTGAGGCTAGATGGTACTTACTAAGCTTTATGCTTATTAGTTTGCATTTCCTTATACTGCAGATACAGGTAAAGGAAAGCACTAGTAGTGGAGGCGGCGGGCTTGATGCAAAGTGTGTGTGGCGGTGGAGTTGGAATAAAAGTCTTCGGAACTTGCAAAGCATAGAAATAGACTTTATTATGCTTCTTTTAGTTATTCCGCAATAGGTCACGTGAACCATGTATGAACTTGATTGGACTGGTTATTTGTGGTGCCTAGCATACTTAAGGTAGTTTATTTACATGTTCTAATATTTGTTTGGTGAATGTTGAAGGTCATGGGTTAATACTTGTGATATGGTAATTTAGATCCATGCTTAAGCTTTAGGAGTAGGAACTTCATACTTCTGATCTACATGCTAAATTCTTAGAATATGCTTGTTCTAAGATTAATGCACCATATAGAATGACATGTAGTAGCTAAGGATGCCTTTAGATATGGAAAATGAATAGTTCCAATAAGAAGTTGATACAAACTTGACACATTCATGTTTATGCTTCTACATGTCGCTTTTATGATTTCTAAGTTGCTATTCCTGCTAGAAACCCTCCAAAACATGTATCAAATGCCCTAGAATCATTGTAGACCTGTCAGGAAGCTTAAATATGAATTTATGGAGCATTTGGTACGAAGTAGGTCGACTTTTGGCACATTCTGAAACTCTGAAATCTGGATTCTCAGAACTACCAGTCGACTGGAAAAACACCAGTCGACTGGTGTCGGGCACAGTAACATTCTGTGGCCCGACCAGTCGACTGGCATATAGCAGTCGACTGGTGCTGTGTAAAACAAAAAGGAGTGTAGAGCTGCTGGTTAGTGCTTTAGCCATGCAACGCAGAGGTTGGGGGATCGAATCCTGGCCAAGCTAATAAAATTAAAGTTTTTGTTTTATTTTGGCTGGTTAGTACTTCAACATGATTATGAGTTGTTAGTTCAGTAAATAGTAAAGTAAGTTTTTTTAAATTCTCTCAGTTGGTTTAGCATTAAAAGAATAAAATGATCAGTAGTAATCAGTTAGTCAGCCAGTTAGTAGTAACGATCCGCCTTAGAGCATA
>JAGFNQ010006927.1:45088-235995 GCA_024364735.1 Boesenbergia rotunda
CAGAGCCCCAGGTGGAGACGCCGATGGTGACGGAGGTTCCACCTGTGGCGCCAGTCCCACCAGACATGTAGCCCCAGCAACAGGGGCAAAAAGGGAAGCTTATCTGATCCAGTGGCAGAAGATCAAGCCAGGGACCTTCTCAGGCACCAGTGAACCATGGGATGCCCAAGCTTGGTTCAAGACCCTGGAGAGTACCATGGAGCTCCTAGACTGGCCAGAGCACGAGAAAGTGAAGTGTGCCTCCTTCTGCCTAGCCGGAGACGCGCGTATGTGGTGGGAGTGTATCAAGATGAAACGCCCAGTCAATCAGATGACCTGGGCTTGCTATGAGGAAGAGTTCTTTGAAGAATTCTTCCACATGCGGGTCACCAACCGCCACTACGACGAGTTCACTGAATTTCGGCAGGGAAACCTATCAGTAGAGGAAGCCGTGAAGAGATTCAACAGACTGGCTCGCCTGTGCCCTGAACTGGTCAGCACTGAACGAGAGCGAGTCAGGCTGATGCTCAAAATGCTAAAGCCAGAAATAGCATTGAATGTGGCCAGCGGCGTCCATAGGCCGCAAACCTCAGAAGAACTAGTTAGTAGTGCTCTGATCACCGAGCACTACCTGAACAGCATGCAACAACAGAAGTCAGTTGTGACAGAAAGCAAAGGCCAAGGCAGTTCAGGAACTCAGAAACCCCAGGGCCACACCTCTAACTGGAAAGGAAAGAATCACGGCAAAAGAAAGCAGTGGAACAATCCAAAAGGGGAGCCAGCCAATAAGCAAACCAAGTATCCCACTTGTTCCAACTGTGGGAGACAACACCTAGGGGTCTGCCGCAAGGGCACCAGTGGGTGTTATAACTGTGGTCAAGAGGGGCACATGGCCAAGCAGTGCCCCACCATGAACAACCTGCCTACTCCATAGCCTACTCAGTATGGAGGCAAACCTGCACGGCTACATCAAATGCAGGCAGCACTGGATGGCCCCCATATCAGTCAGGGCAGATTAGAATCTCCATCAGCCACTACTAATGCACGGATTTTCTCACTGACCAGAGAGGATGTAGCGAATGCCTCGACAGTTGTGACAGGTCAGATATGTATTTTACAGCAAAATGCAACTGTCTTATTCGACACTGGGGTAACCCATTCTTTCATATCCAGGGTGTTCGCAGAGAAGTTAGCTATACCTCCAGATGTACTCAGTGACCAGTTCTTAACCACCCTACCTTCAGGAGAGATTATGGCGTCCACGCACTGGCTCCGTGCAGTGCCAATCAGTATAGCAGGCAGAGAGCTTTATGGTGATCTGATAGTGCTGGATATGACTGATTATGATGTCATTTTTGGAATGGACTTCCTAATCAAGTACAGTGCCTCCATAGAATGCCGTAAAAGGAAAGTCATATTCAAACCTGAAGAAGGAGTGCAGTTTGAATACATCGGAGAACCCAAGAGAAAGGCCAAGAAATTTCTCTCAGCTTTAAAAGCATAGAAACTGCTGGATTCAGGATGTACCGGATTTCTAGCACATGTAGTCAATACTGAACAAGAGAAGGACCAAAAGCTAGAAGAGGTCCCAGTGGTATGTGACTACCCAGCAGTCTTCCCTGACGAGTTACCAGGCTTAGCGCCAGATAGGGAGATAGAGTTTGAGATAGATCTCATTCCAGGTACCAATCCCATTTCAAAAGCACCATACCGTATGGCTCCAGTAGAATTAAGAGAACTTCAGGAGCAACTACAGGAGCTGCTCGACAAGGGCTTCATACGCCCTAGTCATTCACCTTGGGGAGCTCCCGTATTGTTCGTGAAGAAGAAAGACGGGTCCATGCGCTTGTGTATAGATTACCGGGCGTTGAATCAAGTCACCATCAAGAACAAGTATCCCTTGCCAAGAATTGACGACTTGTTCGATCAGCTAAAGGGAGCAGCAGTGTTCTCAAAAATAGACTTGAGATCGGGTTATCACCAGGTGAAAGTTAAAGAAGGTGACATCCCCAAGACAGCTTTCAGAACAAGATACGGATACTATGAGTTTGTAGTTATGCCTTTTGGCGTAACGAACGCTCCAGCGACTTTTATGGACCTCATGAACAGAGTTTTCCGAGAATATTTAGATAAGTTTGTTATCGTTTTCATCGATGACATTCTGATATATTCCAGGACTCAGAAGGATCACGCAGAACACCTGAAAACAGTATTAGAGATTCTTCAGCGGAGCCAACTCTATGCGAAATTCTCCAAGTGCGAGTTTTGGCTCGATCAGGTGTCTTTTCTGGGTCACATCATCTCCAAGGATGGTGTGATGGTAGACCCCAGCAAAATAGAAGCAGTAAGTAACTGGGTTAGACCAAAAAATGCCAGTGATATCAGAAGTTTTCTGGGTCTAGCCGGTTACTACAGGAAGTTTGTAGAGGATTTCTCCAGAATAGACTCCCCACTGACAGCTCTTACCAGAAAGAATAGGAAGTTTCAGTGGACAGAGGACTGCGAGAACAGTTTTACAGAATTAAAGAGAAGATTGACTAGTGCTCCCATCTTGACTCTTCCAGAGACCACTGACAGCTTTGACATATATAGTGATGCTTCTAAATTAGGACTTGGAGCAGTGCTGATGCAGAATGGCAAGGTTATTGCCTATGCCTCTAGACAACTCAAGGATTATGAAAGAACTACCCTACTCATGACCTTGAGCTAGCTGCAGTAGTGTTCGCTCTCAAGATCTGGAGGCATTACTTATACGGAGCTCAGTGTAGGATTTTCACAGATCATCAGAGTCTAAAGTATTTCTTTACTCAGAAGGATCTGAACATGAGGCAATGCAGATGGCTTGAGCTGGTCAAGGATTATGACATTGACATCCTCTACCATCCAGGTAAAGCTAATAAGGTGGCAGACGCACTTAGCAGGAAATCTAGTGCCACCCTACTGGCTTTGCCTACGATGTCACAGCCCCTTCGGAAGGAAATATCAGAGTTCGGACTGGAAATTATAGTTGGGCAACTCTCCACTTTGACATTAGTATCAACCCTGCTTGAAGACATCCAGACAGCACAGGATCAAGATCCTAACCTTCAGAAAATCAAGCAGGGGATAGCAGAATCAGAAAATGGGGAGTTTCGCCTATCAGATAGTGGGATATTGTACTGCGGTGACCGCCTATGTGTTCCGAACCAAGAAGAGCTCCGAAGGAAGATCCTAGAGGAAGCACATGGATCTCCTTATGCGATGCATCCTGGTTCCACCAAAATGTACCAAGACCTCAGGGGACGTTTTTGGTGGCCTGGGATGAAGAGAGACATCGCCAGATATGTCGGTACCTGTCTGACATGCCAAAGGGTCAAGGCAGAACATCAGAGACCAGGAGGAGTTTTGCAGCCTATCCAGATTCCAGAATGGAAATGGGAAGATATTTCCATGGATTTCATAGTGGGACTACCCAGAACAACGAATGGATATGATGCAATCTGGGTAATAGTTGACAGATTGACTAAGTCTGCCCACTTCCTAGCTATCAGGATCTCCTATTCCATGGAACAGCTAGCTCAGTTATACCTCAAGGAGATCGTCAGACTACATGGAGTCCCTAGGACTATCATTTCAGATAGGGACAGTAGGTTCACTTCGCACTTCTGGGAGTGCGTACAGACAGCACTAGGCACCAAACTGAAGTTTAGCACAGCTTTCCATCCTCAGACAGATGGTCAGACAGAGAGAGTTAATCAAGTACTAGAAGATATGCTCAGAGCTTGTGCTTTAGATTTCAAGGGCAGTTGGTGCAAATACCTGTGCTTAGCGGAATTCGCCTACAACAATAGTTATCAGGCCACTATCGGCATGGCACCCTATGAGGCTTTATATGGGCGGAGGTGTAGATCTCCTATCTGCTGGTACGAGGGTGGTGAGAGGCAAGAGTTAGGCCTACAGACAGATCTTATAGATGATACTACCGTAGCCATACAGCAGATCCGCCAGAGAATAGAAACAGCTCAGAGCCGCCAGAAGAGCTATGCTGATACACGGCGCAGACCATTAGAGTTTGAAGTTGGGGATTCAGTATTCCTCAAAGTGGCTCCCATGAAGGGAGTAATGCGTTTTGGGAAGAAGGGTAAGCTAAGTCCCAGATACGTAGGATCATACCCCATCACTAGAAGAGTTGGCAAAGTAGCTTATGAGCTAGAGCTACCTCAGGAGATGTCAGCTATCCACAACGTATTTCATGTCTCCATGTTGAAGAAGCATATCCCAGATGCCACCCAGGTGATAGAGCCACAGACGGTACAAGTTCGCGAAGATCTCAGTTATGATAGTCGGCCTATTCAGATAATAGACTGAGCAGTTAAGAAATTACGAAACAAAGAGGTACCATTAGTAAAAGTCATATGGCAAAATCACATACTAGAAGAGGCAACATGGGAACCAGAGGATAGCATGAGGCAGAAATACCCAGAGTTGTTTTAAATTCGAGGATGGACTTTTTATAAGGTATGGGGGATTGTAATGCCCGAAAAATCTCAAACCTAATTTTAGAAATATCCTAGAATTAATTCTGAATTTATGGATATTTTTATAGAATTTTTCCATGGACAAATAAGGCAAAAATGAATAAAAATAGAATGCAGAGTACAAAGGCTTAAACGGGGTTTGACCCTTAGACCTGTACCATGAGAAAAGAGTAGGCTTACCAAGAGGGCTAATCTATCTTCATTGAAATAGAATAGAGGGAAGGATAAATAAGGTGAAGTTAGTTAAATTTTTCCATAAGTATAAAAGGGAAACTTAGGGTTTTTATATTCATTCTTTTCCTCACATTCTCTCATTGCCGACACCCCCTCTCTCTCGGCGATTTTTTTCCTCTCCCTCTCCCGAGTCTCTCTCTCTCTCCCTCACTCATGGCAAAACCAAATAGGAGGTCCAAGGGCTTGTGTTGGGCAGATTCAAGAAGGAGGACACGCTAGGGGATCGTCTCAAGGTGTAGTCCGTCGTTAGAGCCTCTCCGAGACTCCAAGGATCTTCCCTCTCCCTAAACCCTACGCATTAGAGTTGTAAGAACAAGCGCAGGATGTAAGTATCCTCACCTGCAGTATAAGTAGTTTCGGTTGATTTTTTGTATGCTTTATTTCCTTGTATGTATGTTTTACGATTAGAAATCGTAAATTTTGAACAAGCGCGTTGTATTACCCTTCAGTTTTGGGTCAAGGAGCACGTTAGGTGTTTGTTAAATTGTTCAGTTCAGTTAATGCTATAGAAAGCATTAAAGAATAGAAATTCTTGCTTCAGTTTATGATTGGGACCAAGGTCCAACGGGATGGGCTCCTAGTTGCCCCTAGGTTTAGATAACCTAGTAAAAGCAAGAATCAGAAGAGAAAAAAAAAGGAGAAAAGTATAAAAGAACTATTTTATTTTCAGTTGGCATTGTACCGGACTTCGGTCTAGGGATGGGCTCCAAGTTGCCCCTAGGTTCAGATAACCTAGTATGGGATGGGCTCCTTAGTTGCCCCTAGGTTCAGATAACCTAGTAGAACCCTAATGGATTCGGGATTAGCTACCTCAGATTTATTAGGGATGCGTGCACAGCTGGTACAATGTCGGGCCCACAGCAGTTGATTATTATTTTCACCTACTATATGTATATAGTTTTCAGAAATTCATTTTTAGCATGTGGTGAATTTAATAATTAGTTTTATGTTAGTTAGTTTCAGTTCCGGTTTAGATATGTATGTCATGCTATAGCTTAGTTTTCAGCTTCAGTTCAGCATAAGCCATGTGTCAGTTATATGCCATGACATTTTATGACATGTATTTTAGCATGAGCATAGCATGATTATTTATGAACACGAGCATGTATTTGTATGGCATGTTTTGAAAAGCATAACCTGAGATTTTATAGTTTTGTGAGGCTAGATGGTACTTACTAAGCTTTATGCTTATTAGTTTGCATTTCCTTATACTGCAGATACAGGTAAAGGAAAGCACTAGTAGCGGAGGCGGCGGGCTTGATGCAAAGTGTGTGTGGCGGTGGAGTTGGAATAAAAGTCTTCGGAACTTGCAAAGCATAGAAATAGTCTTTATTATGCTTCTTTTAGTTGTTCCGTAATAGGTTACGTGAACCATGTATGAACTTGATTGGACTGGTTATTTGTGGTGCCTAGCATACTTAAGGTAGTTTATTTACATGTTCTAATATTTGTTTGGTGAATGTTGAAGGTCATGGGTTAATACTTGTGATATGGTAATTTAGATCCATGCTTAAGCTTTAGGAGTAGGAACTTGATACTTCTGATCTACATGCTAAATTCTTAGGATATGCTTGTTCTAAGATTAATGCACCATATAGAATGACATGTAGTAGCTAAGGATGCCTTTAGATATGGAAAATGAATAGTTCCAATAAGAAGTTGATACAAACTTGGCACATTCATGTTTATGCTTCTACATGTCGCTTTTATGATTTATAAGTTGCTATTCCTGCTAGAAACCCTCTAAAACATGTATCAAATGCCCTAGAATCATTGTAGACCTGTCAGGAAGCTTAAATATGAATTTATGGAGCATTTGGTAAGGAGTAGGTCGACTTTTGGCACATTCTGAAACTCTGAAATCTGGGTTCTCAGAACTACCAGTCGACTGGAAAAACACCAGTCGACTGGTGTCTGGCACAGAAACATTCTGTGGCCCGACCAGTCGACTGGAATATAGCAGTCGACTGGTGCTGTGTAAAACAAAAAGGGGTGTAGAGCCGCTGGTTAGTGCTTTAGTCATGGAACGCAGAGGTTGGGGGATCGAATCCTGGCCAAGCTAATAAAATTAAAGTTTTTGTTTTATTTTGGCTGGTTAGTACTTTCAACATGATTATGAATTGTTAGTTCAGTAAATAGCGAAATAAGTTTTTAAAAATTCTCCCAGTTGGGTTTAGCATCCAGCAGTAAGTAATTAGCAAGCCAGCCTATCAGTTAGTGGCGATCCGCCTTAAAGATTAGCTCCAGAAGGCGGGTCGTTACAGACCTGCAATACGGAAAGAGGACAGTTAAAACAAAACAACAAAATAAAGGGGGAAAGTTCAAGGGTAATTACCATCAACAGAGACTGGTGCAGCATGTCCAGATACCGGGTTGACCCAGCTGACCTCCTCAACTGAGCAGGAGGCGGAAGAAGTTCCTCAGCAGGCCGAATTGACGAGCCAGAACATTCCTGGGGTCGGGGCGCCCTCCTCCGAATAAAGCTAGACAAATTGCCAATCGGAGGGGGCTCCCTTTATTTAGATGGACTAGGAACCCTTTGTCGCCACTTTCTTCACCACCGAAGCCTTCTAGTGGGAGCGAGGCACATCGAGTGACACCTCCTTGCCTCGCTGAGTAGCTGGAGGGTCAGTCGAAGCGGCTGGGTCGCGGGCGACGGTATCGGTGGTTGTCCCAACGGGAGAAGAGGGCTCTTTCCGAATCCTCTGAGACAGAGACACCGTGTCCTCCTCATCAATGGAGGGCGGAAGCTATGAGGATGGGCCCTTCTTCAGCCTTTTCAAGGGATGTGGCTTCTGGGCCAACCATTTCTGCCGCTTCTTCTCGGTGGCCCTGGGCACCGATTGCTCGACAGGAGGCGTAGGCGCAGTCTTCCCTTCTCCTGTCTTGACGGGGGAGGGACGGGAATCCCCTTCGGGGTTGGTAGGCAGTTCGGCCGCCCCGGACTCCTTGGAGGGCTCGGGAGCTGCCTGGTCTTCAGACCGTTCGGTCGTGTCCTCGCAGCCCTCAGCCGAGATGCCCACCGGGGCAGAAGGACCTGAAGTGGAAACCAGGGCCTGCTCGTTAGCCTGCTCCCACTTCAGGAGCCGGTTGATAGCTCAGAAGAGCATGATGTCGTCTGCAAAATAGGGACAAAAAAGTATCAGTTAGAATTAACAAGGATACTTACAAGACCAAACAGAACTTACGGAGACTGGAGCTAAGGCTCGTGACTTTCGTGTTGAGGTCGGCCCGGTAAAGAAGTTCCTCGCATTACGCTAGCTGAAGGCCATGGAACTCTATCCCGACCAGGATACCCCTAGCCCTCTGGTATCCTGCATCTTGCTGGAAGTCGCCGAGGTCCAGGATGGGCGGCAGGCTCTCCGTCCAGCGGATAGGGCTGAAGGGACGCTCAGGGAGTCGGATGAAGAAAAAATGTTCCTTCCATCCCATGTGGGAGGAAGGAAGACCCCCTAAGAACTTATGACCGGTGCCAGCTATAAAGCTAAACGCCCCTCGCGAGCCAACTGGAACAAAGAAAAAATGGAAAATTTGGGGGGTCAAAGGGATGTCGAAAAGTTTGAAGAGGACAAACTCCCCGCCCATTTGTGCAAAGGCGTTTGGAGCCAGTTGGTGAAAAGGGATGTCGAAATAGGTGGTGACACTCATGAAAAGGGGAGAATCGGGAAACGTAGCCCTAATTCTAACTGCCCCAAGAAGAAAGTGAAAAAACCCATAGGAGGTTCTATGGGTGATTGACCTAAGGCCGAAACTCTCACCTCTCAGTCCTCCAGGATACCATACCTCTGGCAGGCGGCCTGGAGGTGTTGAGGCAATCTGTGGTCTGGAGTGACCAAGTATTTTGATGTTTAGGCAAAGGGTTTAAGTTAGGTTTTCCTTGTGTTCTCATATGTGTATGTTGAGTGTGCAGGATGTACAGGTTACACATATGGACTTGATTGGACGGCCTCAGTATGGTGAAGGGTGACATGGAGGCAAGTTGGAGGCTTGTGTGCGCATCCGAGAGACCTTAGAGAGCAGGGACGATGAGCTGATGGGCGCGGACTTCGAGGCATGCGTGAAGGATGGCATGGAGGCAAGCTGGAGGCTTGCGTGCATCCGAGGGACGGGAGCCAAAGATAAAGAGGGTGCGAAGGCAATAGTCGAGGCTGCGGAGGAGGAGTCAGTCGAGTCGTGAGGATACCAGTGTTGTGTGATTGTACTCGGGAAAGTCCTAGGGTCGAGTGCTGAGAGAAGTGTACTCGAGAAGGGAAACCCTAGGTGTGTGAGTAGAGCAATCGACTGCCATTGGGGTAGTCGACTGGTAAAACTCACAGAAAGGGTCTGGCCACTGGACCAGTCGACTGCCCTGGGGAGCAGTCGACTGGTGACAGCCAAAAATTCGAACGTTAGGCATGTAACGGTCGGATTTTGGTGGGGGCAGTCGACTAGTGGCGAGTTATCAGCCTAGGGTTCTATTTAAAGTGAACTTCGTGGAGGCTGAGACTCTTGACGAATCTTGTCTTGGTTAAAGGCAAGATAATAGTCTTGGTGCTCAGAGGTTTGCTTGAGTTTGTGGCGAGGTTTCTCCACCCACAAGGAGCGACGAGGGCTAGCCGGAGGTTATCCAGGGAGTGATCCACTGACGGATTCTTGGATTAGTCACCCGTCCGGGGTGGATACCAAGTAAATCTTCCATGTTAGCATTGGTTAGTTTTGTTTTATTATGTTTATTGTATATTCCGCTTGCGCAACTAACTGTGTAGGAAGAAAGCTTCGAAGAAACGCTATTCACGCCCTCTAGCGTACGGAAACAATCCTACAATTGGTATCTGAGCGAAGGACCGCTCTCGATTGGACTAATCGCCAAGGGAGCAAAGAACGCTAGAGGGAGAAGAAAATGGAAGACAAATTTGGGGAAGACATCTACACTCTACCGCCCTATGACCATGAGGATTTCGGCTATTGGAAAGGAAGGATGGAGACTTGGCTTAGCATTGATTGGGCGTGTAGGATGATCATAGGAGAGCCCTTCGAGATTGATGGACCCAAAATAGACTGTCACGAATGTAGGTCCATCAGAATTTAGAATATTTATAAATAAAATGCTGGAAACCCTTTTTGCAATCAGAGTATGAAAACGTAGTAAAGGAGCCACAGGTCGTATTTTTCCTCGGGACTAGTTGACGTTGTGTGATTCGAACTCGTGTTTATGTGTCGTTTGTGAATTTTGGGTTTCGAATAAAACGAGGGTTTGGTTTGCAATCTGAAATGAAAGTGCAAAGAGAATGAAAGAAACTTAGCTACTAAGCCAAACAAAATGATGGAAATAAACAATTCAACCAATGGAAAACCTAATTCAACCAAGGCAACTTAACCAACTTGGGTAAACAAACCTGATCAGTATTGCAAGGCAATTCGTGAGCAACAAACATTAAAGCTAATGCTAGCTACAAAATTGGCAATCAATCTTAAAACAAACTCACACAAACTAGCTACAAGTTTCCGAAACCAACAAATGCAAAGAAAACTCAGAAATGGATAAATGCGATACCAATTGAATTCAAACACTATCCTACACCAAAAGACAAGTGAAAACTGATGCAAGCAATGCCCCAAAACAGCTTGGCACGCAAGGGAACCTTTGTGCCAAAACTGAACCCTTTGTGCCAAAACTGATTCTAACAATTCAGAAATGCAATGACTGCCAAAGGGACTGATTTCAAGCTCAAAAGTACACTGTAATTTCACTCAACTTGATACACACCCATGCCGAGACTGATCTTGACACATGCATGCAGAATTCCAACAACTCGGCTCACAAATCTGCAGAATTGCAGAAACAAAACTGCAGAATTCTCATAACATGTAACGAGTAGATTTTGCAGCTACGAACTGATTGCAAATCAACCAGCAGCTGAAGTGAAACAATTAGATGTGAAACAACAAATCAAATACAGACTTCTCAAGCAATTCGAAGTGCAGAAGCTGTAATTGGATTCACAGAAATGAAATCTGAATGAAGGCAGAAATCAGAACAGGAATTGCAAGATTTTGAAACCGAATGGGAAACTAAACCAAACTAAGCAACTGAGATCGAAATTACCAAACTAATATAAGAAACAATTCAGCAACAAATTGAACTAGCTGATATGATAATGCAGAAATTAAAGGACTGATGCGCAGAGTCAAAGTGCAGAAGGAAAATTCTGATACGAAGCTAGCAAATCTGGCACGCAAGTAAAGAAACTGAAAACAACTAGAATTAACAGCAAATGCGCACTAAACAAGCTTTCTAATTAATTACCTTGCTGAATGAAACCTAATTTAAACTGTAACTAATCAGAAACGAAACTAGCAGTTGATACAGAAAATTCAAAACAGAGTTGCGACAGAAATTGAAACTACTGCAAAAACAGAAAATTCACTAAATAAATCTACTCCTCAACCCTTCCCCAGCTCAAAATCTCTTTGTTCGTCACGCAAAGGCTGGCCTCGAACCCCTAAGCTCAGCAAATCAGTGGAGCACAGCTTGGATTGATGAACTCTGCGCAAACTACACGCGGCTGGAATTTTCCAGTCCAATCTCTTCTATCTCAACGGATGGATTGCGATGATGATTTGAGGATCATCTGAGCTCACCTGAGAACCCCTACAAGCAGCTCAAACGATCGGGAATGGCTTGTGGACGAGAAACAAGTGATTGGTTAGCAGAGATGCTGAAACCCTCAAACAAACTCTGTCCGGATGAAATTGGAGCTGAATTCTCCACCCAAGCTATCTCCAATGATCCAAATCTTGATCTAGGTGAAGAGTTGAGGTGGTCGCGCCCCTTGGATTGAAGAAATTAGCTAAAACAATGAAGAAACACTAAGAACTGAAGAAGAACGTGTTGCGGCGAGGAGGACGCGACGAGGAGAAGCTGCGGGGATTTTTTGATTAAGTAGCTAGCAATGGACGACCCAGATTGATCGGAGGAAATCCAACGGCTGATCTTGCTCTGATCTGAGCCAAATTTTCCAGATGTTGATCAATGGTCAGGATCTGCCTCGTGGTAGCTCGAATCCTCCAGATGTACAACGGATGGTCCAGATCAACCTAATCTTTGAATGGACGATCTAGAGCCCTCCGAGCTTGATCCAACGGTTGATTGTGCTCTGATTGGAATGAAACCTTCAGATCTTGATCAGAGTGCTTGATCAACCCTAACCCTAGCTCGGATTGCTTCAGATGGTCCCGGATGGCTCAGATCTAGCCGCTTTTGAATCGGACGACCCAGATTACTCCAAAGCTTGATAACTCGATCCGGGTCCACTTCCGACTCAAGTTTGACCCAGTATGCCCTAGGTCCATGAACCTTTCATGCCTACAAAAATAGATCAAAAATTTAGTGGTCAAATAATCCAAATATATGTAAATTTGCAATTAAGTCCAAAATAAAGGTAAGTTCTAAAACCTAGGGGAAAATCACAATTAAGCAAGTAAAACATGGGTCAAACATGGATTTTAGCAATTAAAATAATCAACAAAATGGTACTTATCAACTCCCCCACACTTAAGCCTGAGCGTCTCGCGAAACCACTAAGTATGTATCCCCTAGATTTTCTTAAGCATAATTAGAAGCAAATGAAAAGAAATTACCTAAGGTTGTCAATTCTCATAAATCTAAGCTCTATGGATTAGTATCTCGTCCTTAAATCAACAACTTAGCATTTTCATCCATCATGATTCATTGAGATGAATTTAACTCACTAGCCTTTCATGGAAAATTTTGGTGGCTCTCTCCTTAAGTTCTAAGTTGATGATGGAAGTGGAGCTCACTCAAACACACATGCTTCTTGCACTACCATAGGCTTGCTTATTGTCTACTCTCCACCATTATTCATGATTAGGATCAACATCTACAAAAATAAGTGTAAGCATGGAAAATAGTAAGAAATGGAATAAAAACCAAGAAAATAGAAAAATTGATGGAGTGGGAGACTTGGTTGCTCAAAAAATGTTTCCAATGCACTTTGCTTCTCTTCAAATCAAATCTGAGTGGTGGAGTAAGAATTTGAACAATTTCTTTGATTTGGGTGAAGAAAACCCTATTAGTCTCAATGTGCCAACTTCCACCCTTGCGTGCCAACTTTGTTTCTTTCTTCTCTTTTCTGATTTCTTTTTTTTTCTTTCTTTCATTCTTGTAAAGTCAGAAATGAAATGGAATGAAGCTTGGACTCGGATGAGAAAAACCAATCAGTTGGTTCACTTGCTTCATGGTGCCAAACTTCCTTTGTGTTCCATTTTGCTTCTTCTCTTCTTTTCTTTTTTTTCCTGCATTTGGTCTTAGCTGCTATTTTCTTTCTTATTCAGTCATGATGTGCTCAGTTCCCTATCAGAATCAGCTCCCATCCACTCTGCTGTGATTTTCCAAATGAAAATGTAGCTGCTATGCCTTAGTTTCCAGAATTTTTTTTTCTTCTTCTTCATAGCTGCGATTTCCTGTTTCAAGTGTCAAATGCCTACTCCATGCAGCTCCTTCCAGACCTTGCACTCCCTTGATTACTCAGAGCAATTAGCATCAACTAGTAGTGGAGAATTAGATCCAAACTGTTTCAATTCCAGCTCACTGTAATTTTTTTCTGTTTTGATTTAAAACATCCAACATCCACATTTCTTCCTGCTTTGATCAGCAGTGGAGATACTCAACATCTTTTATACATTTCTGTACTTCATTCTGCAATACACAGCCTTGTAAACCCAAATTACAGCTTCAAGTTGATACAAAACTTGTGCAAAAACTGCTTGTATGGTACACTAGCTTCAATCCTAGCAGTCCACTAATTTTTTTCTGTTAATGCACTTGATTCTTTACTTGATACTCCCTGTTTACTTCAAATTCCAGCAACCCCTTCACTGGTTTCAGAATTGTATAGTTGCAATTCAGCTCTTAGAAGAGTGGCCGAATACATGCTCTATAGTAAATTTGATACATCATTCTTCAATTGTGTGCCAATTTCTTTTCTTCTCTGCAGATTTTTTTTTCTTTTCAGCCGAATGCATAGATTTGTCCTTCAAATCAACTGCTGGCTTCTGATTTTGGTTGCAGAACAGCTGCCCTTGCAATGCAGTTCCGAATTTTCAGCTTTAGATTTCTCAGCCTTTGCTCAGTTTTTCTCAGTTTTAATTCAGATTATGTTCAGCTGCAAATTCAGCTTGTGTTCAGCTCCCTTTTCTTTTGTTTCCCTTCTCTTCTTCACATTCAATAATTTGCAGGTGACTTTCTGCCGAGAATCAGCAATAAAAAGCTTGAGAATTTTTTTCTTTGTTACTGAATTTTCTGTATCAGCAAGTTGGATTTGAACCAAGTCACTGTCGTGAGCTTCATTTGCTTCATGTTCTGATTTTATCCACTTTTCTTCAATGGAAATCTGTTCCCCAAGAGACTGAATTCAGCTGGAAACCATTCTGCCAATGCTGTTCAACTTCAGCTATGCCTTGCTGAATTAAGAAGCCTGAATTTAGCTTGAAGTTGGTACAAAACTGCCTCACATTCCTACTGATTTTTTTTTCTAGCTGCATTTTCTGTTTTGATCTGAGAATCCAATCAATAGACTGCTGCATTTGGAACCACTGCAGACAAAACTTTTACCCGAAACTTAGCTCATTGATTTCCTTCAAAAATTCAAAAGTTTTCAGAATTCATCTCTTGTCACAACCTTTACCATTCCATTTCTGCATTGAGTTCAGATTTTTTTTTTTTCTTTCACAGCTTCAAATCAGATTTTCTTCATAAAGGCTCCACTTGATTTCGGCACTGCCTCACTGATTTCCAAAATCGAAATTATTTGTTTCTCTTTGAATTCTTTGCTCAATTTCATCTCTTGACCACTACTTTCCACTTGGTTCAGAATTTTTTTTTTCGAAAGGGTGCAGATTTTTCTCTTTGCTTGCCACTTAAATCTTCAAAATATAATAAGGAAGCTAGATCTCCAATTGCTTCCCTCTTTCTTGCTCATTCTTGACACCAAACTCCACTCAATGTGTAATTGTTTCCATCCTTCCCTTGCAAGAAAATTTTTTTTTCTTTTGGATCCAAATGCTTCCTTGATACAAAACTTTTCCAAAACACTAATCACTCCCCCACACTTAAATCTTTGTCCGTCTCGGGCAAAATAGCATTAAGAAACATCCCAAGTAAACAAATCCATAGAAAAAAATGGGGTTAAGAGTAAGAATAAGGAAAGACAAATAGAATAGACATGATTAGTGCATAAAAATTGATGTGGAAAGGAAAACAAATGGATTAGTCTCTATAGATGTGATCAAATCATTGAAATATGGCTTAGAAAGAACCTAAGCAAGTTCTAGAGTACAATAACATATGTGTGTCACAAATATAAGGCTAATTCTCTCTAGGCAAAAATAATTCATCTCAAGTCCTCAATTAAGAATCTAAAACTAAGTAGTACTCAAGCATCCAAGAATTCATCCATTAGCTCAAACCCTAAGTTTTAACAACCAAATTTAATTTATTTTCAAAAGACTCTAAAATGCTATAGAGATAACCTAGAGGGATACATTTATTTCTAATCATGCAAGAAACAAATTTCCAAGAAAATCAAAATGGTATCTACAATGACTCCTAGTCATTCTACTCTACTCATGCATTTATTAGCAAGGACTCAATTTAAAAGAAAATTCTAAAAGTCAGAAAAAAGAAAGAAAATGCAAGAAGGAACAAATTCCCCTTTATTTCTGGTAGACGGAGCCTATCAAGAAGTAGCCTCTATCGTGGTAGTGGAGGAACATAGGTGACTGAGAGAATTCGGACTCCCCCACACTTGAACTTCACAAAAAATTGCTCTGGTGGCCTAAGGCGATTCAGGTTCAAAATCCATTGAAGGAATGGAGTGCTTCGAATTAAAGTAAAATCATCTCCTCCTTCTTTATGCCTTTTAGAAGTCCTTCCAGGAGGTTGAAGTCTGTTCAGATGGAGCACCCACTCCTGAAGTCTTCTAGACCCTGCAAAACAATGTAATACCTCTCTCAAGCGTGCAGGGTCAGAAAGAAATGATATAAATTCAGTCTCTGCATGAAATGTATCCAAAACTGCATCACATCCAATTAAATCAATTTGTGGTACCTCAATAAATTTTTCACAATTATTTTCTATGAAATTTGCATCCAAAAACTTATCACAAATAATAAAATCAATCCTTGGCACTTCAATAGAAATTTCACAATTATTTTCTACCAAGGATGTATCAAGCAATGTATCACAACCTATGAAATCAACTTTAGGTGCCTCAATGAATTTTTCACAATTATTTCCAGCAAAAGATATATCAAAAGACTCATCACAACAATCAACAATACTAGGCACTTCTAAAAATTTTTCACACTCAGCATTTGCATCTAATGTAACACCACATGCTTCAAATTTAGCAAATTCAACACTAGGTACCTCTAGGGATTTTTCACAATCAAATTCTACAAGAGATGCATCCCTAAGTATATCACAAATAATAAAATCAGTTTGAGGTACCTCTATGCAATTTTCAGAAAAATTAGGAGGAGTATTTACCTGATCATGCTGAAAAATACCTGGAGATTCTACAAAAGTAGATGTATCCGTGTCCTCCTCCTGGTCAAGTATATGCTCCACTTCAAGCTCTGGTTCTGGTGGACACTCAACTTGTAGCGACCCGCCTTCTTACTGTCTTTAGACGGATCGTTACTTCTCTCTACTTCTCAACTTTTATACATGACTAAAGAAAATTGCGGAAATCTTGTTTTTTTTCTTTTAAATTCTGCTAACAATTATATTCTAACTCAAGCAATCATGTATAATAATACTATGTCATACTTTCTTCTCAAATCCCATAGCTAATACCTGTTGAAAACAGCCTTACCCTTCTTAAACTGCCTGTACCAGTCGACTGGTGACGTGGCAGTCGACTGGTACGCCTGTAATCAGTTTTACAGGTTTCGGCCCTTGCTTTCCAAGTCCACCATTCCTTCAATTTCGAGCCATATCAAACTACGACATCATTTCTATACTCTATATCAGTTTCCTAAACAATTTAGCCAATCAAACGAATCCATAGACTTGAATTTAGGACTTTTATGGAAGAAAATAAACTAAACAAGTTTATATGAACTTTCACAATAGAGTTTGTACCAATCTTGACTTCTATGAATTTATAACACCAAATACATGTTCTACGACCTTGCTAAAGCATTATGAAATGTGATTGCAACTTTTCTAAACATTTTTAAGCAATAAAACTCGATTCAAAAGGAAAATTGATACTATCTTGGCACAAACACCTTTTTCTCTAACAAAGTATCAATATTTCTAACTACTCACACTTTTACTCATCCAATGCAATCATGGGGATATATATGCTAAAGGAAATGACATGGAATCTTTACTCTAAGAAATTTAGCATATAAAACTATCCAAAACTCAAATACTCCATAATCTCCATAAAGCAAGAACTTGAAATTTGAATAAACTTAAACATTGCAATTCAAATAACTAAAATGTCTCGTCTCAAGGATCTCTCCATAATCAGCCACCACACACACTCTACTCAGCACCGCCTCGTCGTCTTCCTTCAGAATTGCTTGCCTTTACCTTTATCTGCAATAAGAGGAAATGCATCTATAAGCAAAAGCTTAGTAAGTACTATCTAGCTCACAAAATCTCGAAATGTGCAAACATGCTTCTTGATCAATATGAAAATCATATGAGATACTTATATGCTTGAAAGAAAACTAAGAACATATATAACTCAAAACATGCATACTCAAGCATTAATAAATCTCAATTTACTTTTCTTGGCTCAACTTGAAATTTTAGCTATTCTTTAACTTTTTGAAAACTCTTTAAACTTTAGAAACTTTGCTAAAGCATATACTTGAAAATAATAATCACTCGGATCCACTGAAGACGTAAGTACCATCTCATGCGCGTTCCCTAAAAGGTTGGGGTAGCGAGCCACCAATCCTAATAGAGCAGACCTTGGTCTACCAGGGCCAAGACCTTGGAATTGGACACCTGGATTTCTTTAACGACGCCCTTGGACGCCGGGTACTGGCCTTAGAAAATAAAATAGCTTTTCTTTCTTTTCTTTCTTATCTGTAAATGCCTTGGCATTTTCTCGAGCACCTTGCGTGCTAAAATCCCTAAGTCTTGACTTTTGGGGATTTCTTAAGGCCTTGGCCTTTTCTTTTCTTATCTTTATCTTCTCTTTTCTTTTCTCATAACTTTTTTAGCCCCTAATCTCACATAGGGTGCTTTATCAAACTTATACAAGCATATAATGAACTAAGATCACATGTAAAAAAACTTAAACAAAAAGGAAATATCTCTTTTAAAAACTTTTAAGGGAAATTCTTGCGGAAAAACCGCCTCTTACTGCAGGTGAGCAGTACTTACATTGATATCTTGGACTTACAACCAAGATTGACGTCTAGGGCTCGGGAGAAACTTGAGATCTCGGAGAATTCTTCGCGCCTACGCGTTCCTCTCGTCGCGGGGATTCCGAATATTGGAAGATCTCTTGGAGGAGAGCCTTGGCCGGCCCCCTAGAGCTTGGTGTTGTTTCGCCCAAGAGAGGAGAGGTCGGCGTGAGGGTTTGGAGAGGAGAGAAATAAAACTTCTCTCTTTAATTACCTATTTATACTTATGGGGCGGATTAACCTAACTACACCTTAAATATATTTCTCTCCATCCTTTGCTGTGCTTGATACCCTAGCCCAGCCGGTCGCGCGCGCTCCTGGTCTCCTGGTGGTCGCGGGTTCGAACCCCCGGCTGCCCTTAAATGTTTTTCTTTTTTTTATATACTAAACGGACTCGGAAAATTCCATAAAAATATTCTAAAAATCCCTAAAAATATCTAGAATATTTCTAAACCATTTTTAAATAATTCTAAGGACTTTAAGAACTAAAAATGGGAATTTTGGGGCGTTACACAACTAAAGCAGGTGATCCTTGGGTTCTTGCTTCCACCATGCAAGTCCCTACACTTTCTGGTAATTGTGGTGGTCCCTGGGGCTTAGTGCAATCCCCTACACCTATCGAATCATCTCCTATGCATGTTTCCTCAACCATTCCTGTATCAACCAAATTAGAAAAATTAGGATCATTAATAACTAAATCATCACAAGCTAAAAGTATAGAATGATCCTGTAACGTTTCAGAATTGAATTCAAAACTATCACAAGCCCTGCTATCAATCTCCTCCAATGCCTCTAAATCAGTAGCAATGAGTGATTCTTGGGGCTCAGTGCAATCCCCTACACTCTCAATCCTATCCTCTGAATTTTCTGATGTATCAATCAATGTAGGTGGTTCTTGGGGCTCTGTGCAATCCCCTACACCTGTAGATTCATCTGATTGTCCTGATCTTTGGGCTTTTATATGATTCCATCGATCAACCAATTTTGCAAACTGGTTGTCAATAAGCAGTTGTTGTTGTTGAAAACTTTGTTGTTGTTGTAGGACTTGTTGCAACATCTCTATCATCCTTTGTTGTTGAGCCTCACTCCAATCAGGATCCTCAAAGCCTCCTTGGTTAGTGTGGAACTCTTGTTGGTCTTGAAATGTAACATAGGGCTGCTGAAGACCAAGAGTAGACTGTGCATTCTGAAATGGAGACTGTGGGGGCTGATCAAATGGTTGAATAGGCTGATTAAATTGCTGAAAACTTGGTTCACAACTTGGTGGAGATGGCTGAAAATTATGGTTCTAAAATTGAAAACTCTGACATGGAGGCTGAAAATTCTGATCGTTTTGTGGAAAATTTTGCTGTGAAGGTTGAAATCCACTCTGATTTTGATTCTGGAAAGTCTGAAATGGTTGGAACCCTTGCTGAAAATTTTGACTTGATTGAAAATCTTACTGAATTTGTTGAAATTGTGGCTGAAAGGATGGTTGAACTAGCTGAGAGTTACCGCCCTGAAAATTTTGGTTTTGAAGTGGACATTGCTGTAGTGAGGACTGAAATGGAACGGGCTGGAAACTCTGATTTTGTTGCTGGAAATTCTGGTTGCAAGGCTAAAATTGCTGTGGAAATTGATATGGTTGTTGGAAATTCAAATTATCTTGGTACCCTTGCTGAATTCCTTGAAAAGATGATTGATTTTGTCGATAGGGTGGCTGAAATTGGGGCTGGAATTGCTGAATTGGTTGCTCAAAACCCTGGAATTGTGGCTGAAAATTTGGTTGGGGCTGTTGGAAATCTTGCTGTGGTGGCTGCTGAAATTGCTGGAAAGGCTGAAAGTCTGAATAGGGCTGCTGCAATTGGTTGAGAGGCTGACATTGTGGCTGCCCTTGTTGGAATTGATAGTTTGGTTGCTGAAAATTTGAATAGGATTGCTGAAACATTTTGATCTTGCAGCCCTGTCACAAAACAAACAAGAAAAATGGCAGCAACCGTATACAAAAGATAAAGCAAAAGAAAATAGAATCAAATGATATACCCAAAAGCACACAAGCAAAAATCAAACAAATCCACTAGTTGCTTCCCCGGCAACGGCGCCAAATTTGATGACCGCTTCAGTCGTGTCACAGTTTCAAATACAATTAAGATATCGAATTCCTCTAAACTAATGTAGCATAGAGTAACTCGAGTCGTCTCCCAATGAATGTAGTTGATGCATGATAATTCTCAGAATCGTATTTTATTGCTTTTGGATTTTTGAATATGAAACTGGGTTTGGGTTTGAAGGTTAACACTACGAAAAGAAATAACAAACAGGTATGAAATCTAGTTCTAATTAAGGAAAGACAGTGCAGGTGATGAAATCTAATTTAACCTGATTACAATTATAGTAAAGAAAAGGACAACTAGAAAGAAGCATTCAAGAAATAGGACATAAATGAAACCTAGACATGGAACAAAACCTATAGCGTGAAAGAAATCTAATCTAACCTAACTTAATTGCATGTAAAGGAAGACATGAAACTAAAAGCATGGGAAAAGCAATACAAAATAACAGCTAAGCAAGTAAGAAACATCCCAATTGAAATTAACTGTTCTAAGAAACATTCAATCGAACACATGATAGACATGTTTAAAATGGCTTCGAGTACGTGCAATCTGAATTGGGAAGTTTCATCAAATACAAGTATTTAACAATCGAACTGTGAAGAATTAAATTGCAAGCAACATAACATTCAACAATTAAGGAAAATCAACAAGCAACAATTGAATTGCAATGTTTGCTAATGGAAGTAGCTTCTGGATCTGCTGAGAGGAAATTGAAGCTGCTGCCGGCTCTAATCTGATGAAGAGAATTGCTGGCTAAAGAAGAAATTCTGGGAATTGAAGCTGCTGAAATTAATGAATGCTGCACAAAAAAAAACTGCTGGAAGGAATGTAAATGAAGAAACACTGAAGGAGATTAAATCTATGCTGTAAATGAGGAATCGGCTGCCGGCGGTGAGATCAACAAGGGGTCCGAACCCTAGCCGGCCGGAGTTCCATCACCGCAGCTTCTTCTCCACCTTCATCTGAGCGTAACTAACCGTGTAGGAAGAAAGCTTGCGCAACTAACCGGGTGGATACCAAGTAAATCTTCCATGTTAGCATTGGTTAGTTTTGTTTTATTATGTTTATTGTATATTCCGCTTGCGCAACTTATCGTGTAGGAAGAAAGCTTCGAAGAAACGCTATTCACCCCCCCCCCTCTAGTGTACGGAAACAATCCTACAATTGGTATCTGAGCGAAGGACTGCTCTCGATTGGACTAATCGCCAAGGGAGCAAAGAACGCTAGAGGGAGAAGAAAATGGAAGACAAATTTGGGGAAGACATCTACACTCTACCGCCCTATGACCATGAGGATTTCGGCTATTGGAAAGGAAGGATGGAGACTTGGCTTAGCATGGATTGGGCGTATAGGATGATCATAGAAGAGCCCTTCGAGATTCCAAAGGATAAGCACAGGAAGAGGCTTAGGCCTAGATATTGGAATCAAGAACAACAAGATCGAGCAAAAGCAAATGAAAAGGTAATTAATATTTTAGTAAATATTTTGCCTAACAATATTTTGAGTGGTGTAGGGGTATACCAAAATGCATATGAATTATGGATCAAATTGGAAGAAGTTCATAAAAACCCTACAAAAGCTCACCTAGTAGAAGAGCCCGAAGAGATGAGCTCAAGTGTCCAAGAAGACCAATCGGATGAGGAGAGGAGTTCGACATCCGAAGAGGAGAAAAAGGAAGAAGAATCATCTACCTCATCAAGTAAAATGGAAGAAGAGAGTGAGAGGTCCTCCACCTCATCCAGAAAAGAAGAAGAAGAAGTATCAATTTCAAGAATTGAGGGGGAGGAGAGACTCATTTCTATACCGGAGCAAGAAAAACCTCCAACCTCCACCAAAGCCAAGACCAAGGAACATATCACATGCTTTGGATGCAACAAAAAGGGACACTACAAGGATAAGTGTCCAAATGGTAAAACCGAGGTAAAATCTAAACCAAGTTCAATTCAATTAAATGCTAACATGAGGTGTAGGAATGGAGAATCCCAAGAGAAGAAGAGGAGGATTCGATGCTTCACGTGTGGTGAGCTAGGGCACTACCACTCCAAGTGTCCAAGGAAGAAAGAGCTCAAGAAAATAGGACACTTGAGGAGATGGGAGAAAGAAGAAAGGAGGAAGCAAAGATCACAACAAGGAGGAACTACAAGGGTAAGGGAGGTAATTCCTAACCCTAGGTTAAAGTATAATTCAATTTCAAGTTCCTCCTTGCATGTTCAAAATAATGTTAATCATTCATCCATGCATGCTAAAATTAACGAAAATTACTTACTTGTGCATAACCATGGTTTTAGATATAATGATAGGACTAGGATTAACAAAGTAGATCATAACCCTAAGAAAAGTATGCATCATGATCAACCTAGAACCTTTGTACCTAAGGATAAAGACATAAATCCCAAGAAGGGGAGACATGTGCCTAGAAAAGATGGTAGGTCTAGGAATGTCCAAAGTGGACATATGGACACTAAGGTCAGAAATTTAGAAAGGGAAAATTAAGCCTTGAGGGCAAGGCTTAATACATTAGAAAAGGCCATAGAAAGATTCACGGTTGAATCTAAGGGCTTAGACATGGTGTTGGGTAGTTTAAAACCCAACTATGATAGATCGGATTTGGGTTACCGGTATAGAGTCTCCAAGGCCAACAAAAAGAAATATGCTGGGAAGGCATATGACCATGGCAAGAAGGAGAAGTCCAAGGATGACAAGGGGGTATCATTCAAAGGTAAAAAGAGTGACTTAACCAAGGACAATGTGTCCAAGGTTAAGAAGGTCCATTTTGTAGGCCAAGAAACACCGGGGGCACATCGGTGTGGTCTAGTGTGGGTTAAGTCACCTAGGGAGGTGGCTAGGGCCAAGAGCTCAAGGGGGAGCTCTAGGAGCCTTTGGGATCTATGGTAAATGGATCTCAAGAGTTTTTCTCCTAGGAAATTAGTTGAAATGTGTCAAAAAGGGTTGGAAGACTTGGGTAAGCCTTAATCCTAGGTTTTGGCACATTAAAAAAGGGAATTTAGGGAGAAAAATGTGAAAATACGGTTATATTGGGTAAAATTAGGTTTTAATATGTGAATACCACATAATTCAATGATAGAAATGAATTGTGATCAAGTATAAGAAGATACATTGAGGAGGAGTCACAATTAGAACTTTTGGAATGAGCTAATTATACACTTTAGAAAGAATGAAATTTCATGTCAATCTTGGGATATGGAGTACATGTATTTGGAAACATATTTTTTCCAAGTAGATATAGACCTCACAAATCTCCCTATAAAATTTCAGATTTTTCGGAAATTTATAGAATTATCTAGGCATTTCTGAAATTGGGCTGAAAACTTGAAATTCAGGTATCAGTCGACTGCTCTGACTGATCCAAATGAATTCAGCCTTGGAAACTCTCTGTAAGTTTTGGCAGTCGACTGATCCAAGGGTGTAAAGGAGAATGGCATATTGGATAACAGGATATGACATTAAAATCAAGATCCTTGATTGTACTCCTTAAACAAAGATTTGCCTTATGGGTTAATAGTGATTATGTGAAATGAGACCATATGGAAAATTAAGGAAGATTGATAAGTATATGAATCTAAGGTTAAGAGATAATTAGGGGGAGGTTTGTATACTTAAACCAAAGAGAAGAATTGAGGACAATTTCATGTGTTGAATTATTATGGTTAGCTTTAACAAACACATAGAATTAGAGATACATTTGAAAATTGATACAAAATGTCAATCTCTTGAGAAAATTAGGAGTTGTACCAAAAGTCAAGCACATTTGTGATTTTCATGAAATCATATTTTTCTAGGATAGGGCATATCCTAGTAAATGTGCTTGCAAACTCTTAGGATTGTTCAAGATTTGGTTGAGTTCTTTTTGACACTAAGGGAAAGGTTGCTTGGGGCAATTCTTTGATAGTGTCAAAGGAAGAAGAACTTAGTTGTTAGGTTAGGTAGAACCAAATTTGAGTCTATGGTGTTAAGTTGGGTAGAACGTAACCGTGGAAGATTGAAACTTAGGAGAAGACATAGGTTATGGGAGAGGTTGCCTCCTTGTTTGCCTTAATTTTCATAGAAAATTTTTGGGTTTTGTGTCAAACTTGAGAATGGTGATAGATACATTGTGGAATGTATTTTTTCCAAGTAGGTATAGGTACCACAAAGTTCTCCATGAAATTTGGAATTTTTTGGAGAATTGTGGAATTTCTGGCGCATTTTTGAAATTGGCCAGAAAAACTGATAATCAGAGTATCAGTCGACTGCCAACAAGGGCAGTCGACTGCCCAGGGATGATTTGTGTATCAGCAGCTGGTTTTTTGTTCAAATGATAAGAAACAAGTGTCTGGGGGTTTAGTACACTATGTTTAGGATCATTGGGGATTAAAAGAATCAATAATTGGGACATTATTGGGGTCTTTTTGATGTATGGCAAAGGGGGAGAAGTGTTGGGTTTATGTTGGGAAACCAAACATACCTTTGCTAGAAAGCCTAGGTTTATGGGGAGCTAAGATTAAGGGGGAGCGTTGCTCCATTCTTGGTGTAAGGGGAACCTTGGAGAGGTTCTTAAAAAACCTTTGTAAGTCCAGTGTAGAGGGAGCTTTGGAAAAGCTTTAAAAAGCCCGTGTTGGTGAAAAGTCCTAACTTGGAGGGTTAGGTGTGAAAATTCCTAACTTGGAGGGTTAGGTGTGGAAATCCCTAACTTAGGAAGGTTAGGTGTGGGATGCCTTGGGATAGGATCAATTTTAGCATTGCATATGCATTGTTTTTGCTATTGACTACTATTTTGCTTTCCCTAACTTAAACGTATTGTCAAACATCAAAAAGGGGGAGATTGTTGAAGCGATCTATGGTCCGGAGTGACCAAGTGTTTTGATGTTTAGGCAAAGGGTTTAAGTTAGGTTTCCCTTGTGTTCTCATATGTGTATGTTGAGTGTCAAGGATGTACAGGTTACACATATGGACTTGACTGGACGGCCTCAGTACGGTGAAGGGTGGCATGGAGGCAAGATGGAGGCTTGTGTGGCATCTGAGGGACCTTGGAGAGCAGGACGATGAGCTGGTGGGTGCGGACTTCAAGGCATGCGTGAAGGATGGCATGGAAGCAAGCTGGAGGCTTGCGTGCATCCGAGGGACGGGAGCCAAAGATGAAGAGGGCGCGAAGGCAACAGTCGAGGTTGCGGAGGAGGAGTCAGTAGAGTCGTGAGGGTACGAGTGTTGTGTGATTGTACTCAGGAAAGTCCTAGAGTCGAGTGCTGAGAGAAGTGTACTCGGGAAGGGAAACCCTAGGTGTGTGAGTAAGGCAGTCGACTGTCATTAGGGCAGTCGACTGGTAAAACTCACAGAAAGGGTCTGGTCATTGGACCAGTCGACTGCCCTGAGGAGCTGTCGACTGGTGATAGCCAAAAATTCGAACGTTAGGCGTGTAACGGTCGGATTTTGGTGGGGGCAGTCGACTGGTGGTGAGTTATCAGCCTAGGGTTCTATTTAAAGAGGACTTCATGGAGGCTAAGACTCTTGACGAATCTTGTCTTGGTTAAAGGCAAGATAGTAGTCTTGGTGCTCAGAGGTTTGCTTGAGTTTGTGGCGAGGTTTCTCCATCCACAAGGAGCAACGAGGGCTAGCCGGAGGTTATCCAGGGAGTGATCCACCGACGGATTCTTGGATTAGTCACCCGTCCGGGGTGGATACCAAGTAAATCTTCCGTGTTAGTATTGGTTAGTTTTGTTTTATTGTTTTTATTGTATATTCCGCTTGCGCAACTAACCGTGTAGGAAGAAAGCTTCGAAGAAACGCTATTCACCCCCCCCCTCTAGCGTACGGAAACGATCCTACAAGAGGGACTCTAACTTAACCCTAGAGGAGATGGTATCATACCACTCCGGGTGATAGGTTGGCTCTTCTGAGAAATCTTCGCCCTCGCCGCAGGTCTTCTTCTTTTTCTCTACTAGACCCATGGGGGTGAAGGAAAGGAGAAAACAGAAGGAGACTTAGACTTGGGGGGATGCGGCAGCGAGACGAACGGCAGGTGAACGAAGATGTTTGAAAACAGATAAGGCAAGAAATCAGAAGGGTGTCATTGCACCCTCTTTTATAGGGAGACGTCACCCGCCTATGAGCAATAGGGAGGTAGCACATCAATTGGGTTGATGGGGCATCCCGAGGCGCCACCATCCTTTACAATCGTCGCTTCGTATGGCCCCGTGGCACGTATCAGTGGGAGATCGCCACGCAGAGAATGACGAAGCACGTGGCGAGGCGACATTCGTCAGACGACCTTGTCGCCCTTAAGAGACCCCCATGCGCTTTTAAAGAGCCATGGACAGCTGTCATGGCATTGTCTCGAAACTCGTAGAGATGGGGGCGGATTCGAGGAGCTACCTGGGGTCCAGGGATGCATGGTCTGATTCCTCGGACCTGGCAGACCGCTAATGAAGCAGTAAAAGATATATGGACCCACCATAACATAGCTTCTTCGTTACAATACTAGTCTAATCAGTCAGCCACACTTCCTTCGATTAGACTTGAAGGGAAGGACTTGCGATGGGGTCGAACACCTCGTGGCTGACACGTGGACTGAAGAAGCTATGTGGCAAGATCTACCGAGTCTGGACGACTCTCTTTCCTTGACTCCCGAGACCCTATCGGGAAGGGAGATTCCTAAGACCACCTCGGATAGACATACTCTTGAGATCGATCCAGGAGAACACTCGCCCGAGACTACCTCGGGAGGTCAAGTCCCCGAGATCAGCTTGTGAAGGTGAACGCCCGGGTCCTCGCCCGGGCCAAAGGACCCTGTGATCACCTCGGGGTAGTGGAGCCCAAGGATCACTTGACTTCGAGTAACTGTCCCCTTTCTTCGGATCTATGGATAATCATCACCCATTATTATGGGATAATCATGACCCATAATATGCGGCCATTAAGGCCTTAATTAGTGCAACGACTCAGATTTAATGGCTATGAGGACCGTTACAAAAATTATCCAGGAACCGACGATTGAGGGGGCATGGAGAAGAAGATGGGGACACATGTGACTGCCGCCTCAGGTATAAAAGGTACTCCAACCCCTCAGGTAAGGGGGTTACGCATATTCTAACTCATACTTTTGCCCTTATTTTCTTCCCTTTGAGAGATTCAGGCACAAACTTGAGTGTCGGAGTGGGCTCCACCGGACAACCTCCGGCGTATTCCCTTAATGCTCGTGTTTGTTGATGCAGTCTGGCCCTGATTGATGTTTTGGTGTTGACACCGATTTTAGTTTAGGTTGATGATTATGATTAAGTCCTAATCGAGGATTAGGCGTGGTGTGGAAAATCCTAGCTTGGAGGGCTAGGTGTTGGAAAAGTCCTAATTCGGAAGGGTTGGGTGAAAAGTCCTAGCTTGGAGGGCTAGGTGAAAAGTCCTAACTTGGAGGGTTAGGTGCAAAGTCCCAACCTGGAGAATTAGGTGAAAAGTCCTGACTTGGAGGGTCAGGTGCCTAGCTTGGAGGGCTAGGTTGGATGAAGTTCTAACTCGGAAGGGTTGGGTGAAAAGTCCTAGCTTGGAGGGCTAGGTGAAAAGTCCTAACTTGGAGGGTTAGGTGCAAATTCCCAACTTGGAGAGTTAGATGGAAAAATCCTTAGCTTGGAGGGCTAAGGTGGATGAAACCCTAGCTTGGAGGGCTAGGTTTGAGTCCCTGGATCGGTCTGATGACCGATCAAGGATATTGGCACACTGCTCCTTCGTGGATCGGTCTGGTGACCGATCCAGCGATGTCTGATCAGTCTGGTGACCGATCAAGGAGCGCACAGTGAGGTTGGGAACCTACTGTGTTGCTCCTGATCGATCCGGTGACCGATCAGGGAGCAGGCTATTGCCGTGTTGCTTGGCTCCTGATCGGTCTGGTGACCGATCAGGGAGCGGGCAGCTTCCTCACTGTCTTGCTCCTGATCGGTCTGGTGACAGATCAGGGAGTGAACAGTGAGTGAGTTCCCCCACAGATCAGCTCCTGAACGGTTCGATGACCGATCAGGGACATAGGATTTGATTTCCGAGATCACTGTTCATTAGACTCTGATCGGTCTGGGGACCGATCAGGCTTCACTCTGATCGGTCACCAGACCGATCAGGCGTGTATTGCCGTGTGAGTTGGGAATCCCAGCGAAGCAGTGGATCGATCTGGTGACCGACCCACAAGCCCTGGATGGGTCCGGTGACCGATCACTTTAATTCAAATTGCGTTGTCAGACGCTCTGAACATATCTGATTCTCTGCGCTCACTCACTGATCTTTGATTTTCTGATTGATATGCTGTGCTAACAATCTGATTAAGCTGCAGGTGACAGGGGAGGATTCAAACACTCAGGGAGAGTCAATGGAGACCTTTCCTTGGAGCAGGTTTGTTCGTTTTTCCATCTCAGGTTGCAACGGTCGAGCTGCAGACTGGAGCTGAGACTGGAGCTTGGCTGAGGGAAGCTCAGGGAGTCCAGGGAGAGCTCAGTGGTAGCTGGCGTTGGCAGGTGAGCAGCTGGTGGCTACAGGGATGGTGTCATCTGACGCTTGGTGGAGAAACAAAAGGGCGGAAGAAGGCTTCGTTGAAGCAGAGTTCGCGAAACAGTTTTTACTTGAGTTCTTCCTGCGCCTTTGAGTTCTCCACAACTTGCTTGCGTGATCTGAAGTTCCATCTTGTGCAAGCATCTGAAATCAGAGAAGCAACCGTTCTCTACTTGAGCACCTAGAGGAAGGAACAAGAAGTTCCGAGTCCAACAGCGAGAAGACACGGGGAAAGGGTTCTTGCGTGAGATCGTCGCTGGGTGGAGCTCTGAGGGAGCTTGCTGTGTTCTTGTCTTTGCCAAGTGCTAAGTAAGATCTTTCTTGTGTTTCATTGTACTTAAACCTATATCTTTGATTGAAACACTGTGGAGACAGTTTCTCCACCGAGAAGGAGGTTGCTTTCTATCCGGTGTTAACCGGGGCTTGATCTACCGACGATCAAGGGATCGCCCACCTTAAGAGCACGCCAAGGAGTAGGGGCAAGTTATCCCCGAACCTTGTAAACCCTCCTTGTTAGTGATCTTGTTTGTGATTCTAGTTTGTTTTGGTTTTCTACATTTCTGCACTTTACTATGTTCCTTGTTTCTTCCGTTGTGCTACTAACAACTTAAGTGCAGAAATTTGCTAAGTCGTAAAGTCCAAGTGATTGGCTATATTCACCCCCCCTCTCTAGCCATCCGGTTTCCAACAAGTGGTATCAGAGCTTGGGGCTCTGTTTTTACGGATTAACAACCGAGAGCTACATCCATGGCGTTGAGAGAAGGCTTCTCCACCACCCGACCTCCATTCTTTGATGGCGCTGATTTCCAATATTGGAGATCAAAGATGGAATATTACTTGAAGATGGATATCCACACTTGGTTCGCGGTGAAGGAGGGCCTCACCCCTCCTAAGGATGATGAAGGCAAAGAACTCGAATCATGGCGGTGGACAGCCAAACAAACTCGGAAGAGTGAAGCCGACGCGAAGGCGGTCGTCACTCTACAATGCGACATGAACAAAGACCAACTTGTTAAGGTTGGTCCTTTCACAAGTGCTAAGGACTTGTGGAACAAGCTCATCGAACTTCATGAGGGCACCCGAGATTCAAGAATCGCCAAGAGAAATTTGTTTCTCAACCAATTACAAAACCTTTCCATGAAGGAAAATGAATCGGTAAGTGAGCTACATAGCCGGTTCAAGGAAGTCCTCAATGGACTTCATTCGATTGATGAAAAGGTCGAGAATCGCGACCTTGTGAGGTATGTACTAAAAGCATTTCCAAGGAATGCTTTGTGGTCATCCATGGTGGATGCCTACAAAGTCTCCAAGGACTTATCTATTGTTAAGTTAGATGACTTGTTTTGTGAAATGGAATTGCATGAAATGGCTAACAAAGGCCCCAAGGAGAAGGGGATTGCCTTAGTTGCAGGGGACCGGTCCAACAAGAAGAAGAAGGAGAAGAAGAAGGAGAAGGAAGTCTCTTCATCTTCATCCTCTTCCGAATCCGAGTCCGATTCCGAGGAAGATGGCAGCGGCTCCTCATCCTCCGAGATGGCGAATTTTGTGAGAAGGATGATGAGAAGGGGTCGACGCTTCAAGGGTAAAGGTAATTCTAGTGAAGCTAAACTTGATAAGACTAATGCCTCTTGCTATGAGTGTGGTAGGAAAGGGCATTTCAAGAATGAGTGCCCGAAGCTAAAGAAGAAGGAGGAGAAATCCAAAAAGAAAGAAGAAAAATCCAAGAAGAAGAAGAAGGCCTTGAAGGCCACTTGGGATGAGTCCTCCTCAAGCTCATCGATGAAGAGGAGGAGAAGAGCACAAGGCATGTGGCACTCATGGCTCTTGGAGAGGAAAGCAGTGATGAATCATCCGACTCCTCAAACGCGGCTTCGTCATCTTCGGATGATGAAGAGGTAACTTCTCCCGAACTTGAGAAATGTTATAGAGCAATTGCATGTTTAACTAGTATGCTTAAGAAGTCAAAAAATAAGGTTAAATCATTGCAATTGGAAATTGATCAATTAAAAGCATCTAGGGATGATAACATTGATGACTTACATGTTGAATTGTTAGAAGATGAGATTAAGTCATTAAAACTTGAGGTTGAACATTTGAAATCCTCTAAGGTTGAGGATGTAGATGATTTGCATGATGAATTGCTAGAAGAAGAGAACAAGTCATTAAAGAGTGAAGTTGAGAAGCTCAAGAATATTCTTGAGAAGTTCTCAACTAGCTCTAAGACCCTAGACATGATCTTGAATGCCCAAAGGGCAGTTTACAATAGGGCCGGTATTGGTTACCGACCCAAGGAACCTTCATTTGTGTCTCTTATGTCTAGGACTGATATGAGACAATCTAGGTCACCCAAGGTTCAAAAGAAAGTTGTCAAGGCATGGGTGCCTAAGTCTTGTTTAGTTGATGCTTTAGGTCCCAAGGTTTGGGTACCTAAATCTTCCATTTTTCGAATTGTGTAGGTTGTGATTGAGGGGGAGCATCTATCAACTTGGTTCATTGATAGTGGGTGCTCCAAACACATGACCGGGGATAGATCATTGTTTACCACACTTCACAAGAAAAGTAGAGGTAATGTTTCATTTGGTAACAATGGTAGTCTTAAGGTCATAGGAATAGGAGACATTCAAATATCCGAATGTCTTAGAATTTCAAATGTCCTTCTAGTCAAGGGGATGACTTTTAATCTCCTAAGTGTCAGTCAATTGTGTGACACGGGTTACACAATTGATTTTCAACCAAGTCAATGTCTAGTTAGACAACATGACACCTTGGACACGGTACTAGTAGGAGCAAGAGTAGACAATATTTATCAAGTCTCTTTTAAAAGTGCTACTAATGCTTTTGTTAAGTGTTTCATGTCAAAAGAAGAAGAGTCCACCCTTTGGCACCGGAGGCTAGCACATGTGAACATGAAGAACATCCGGAAGTTGGCCAACAAGGGATTAGTTTGTGGCTTGCCAAGCATCAAGTATGAAAAGGACAAACTTTGTGATGCATGTCAAATGGGTAAGCAAACAAAATCTGCACATAAAGGTAAAAGCGCTATAAGTACTTCTAATGCATTAGATTTGCTTCATATGAATCTATTTGATTGTAGTACCATCATATCATTGAATGGAAGTAGATATTGCTTTGTTATCATTGATGATTTTACTAGATATACATGGACATATTTTCTGAAATTTAAGGACCAAACCTTAGATGTTTTCATTTCTTTTTTAGAAGGGTTGAAAATGAAAAATCATCAACCATTAAGACAATTAGAAGTGATCATGGAGGTGAATTTCAAAATCAACGATTTTTAGAATTCTGTCAAGATAGAGGTTATAGACATGAGTTCTCCACTCCTAGAACACCACAACAAAATGGTGTTGTAGAGAGGAAGAACCGTGTCTTACAAGAGGCTGCACGAAGCATGCTTAATGAGTACTCACTCCCGAATTACTTATGGGTCGAAGCTGTAAATACAGCTTGTTATGTGCAAAACCAGGTCCTCATTCATAGGTTTTTAGGAAAGACTCCCCATAAGCTTTGGTTTGGGAAACCACCTACAGTTAAACACCTTCGGGTGTTTGGTTGTAAGGTGTTCATCCTAAACACCAAGGACCACCTTGGAAAGTTCATGGCAAAAGCTGATGAAGGGATACTAGTCGGGTACTCCCTCGTTAGCAAAGCCTATCGAGTCTATAACAAGAAGTCTAGACTGGTTGAGGAGTCTTCTGATGTTGTATTTGAAGAAATTCCAAAAGTCAATGGTCAACCAGAAGATGAAGTCCAATTCGAACTTAGGAGACTAAGTTTGAATGAAAGTCCAAATGTTGTTGATGGTGATGAATCCGATGACGGTGAGCCTAGACAATCCATAGATCAGCCGGATCCTGAGGCTGAACTTGTGTCTAGTGAACCCATTCTAGGAGCACCACCAACACCAAGGCAAACTAGGTTAGCCTCTAGTCATCCCCAAGACCAAATTGTTGGAGACATCCATCATGGGGTTAGAACTAGATCATTCTTCCGGAATGAGGCTAATGAAGTTGCCCTAATTTTCGAAATTGAACCTAGGAAAATTGATGAAGCATTAAATGATCCCGATTGGATCATTGCAATGCAAGATAAACTAGGTCAATTCGAGAGAAGTCAAGTTTGGGACTTAGTCCCTAGACCTAAGAAGACCACTATCATTGGAACCAAATGGGTCTTCAAAAATAAATTGAACAACAAGGGAGAAATCATTAGAAACAAGGCACGCTTAGTAGCCAAGGGCTATAGCCAAGTTGAAGGCCTTGATTATGATGAGACTTATGCTCCCGTGGCACGATTAGAGTCCATCCGATTGATGCTAGCTTTTGCAGCTCATCGTGGCTTCAAATTATATCAAATGGACGTCAAATCGGCCTTTCTAAATGGTCTAATAAGAGAAGAGGTCTATGTCTAACAACCACCGGGGTTTGAGAGTACCGAATTTCTAAACCATGTGTTTAAACTCAAAAAGGCACTTTATGGCCTTAAACAAGCACCCCGAGCTTGGTATGAGAGGTTGTCGACATTCCTCATTGAAAAGGGCTTCGTTAGAGGCCAAATAGACCCTACACTATTTCTACGGAGAGATGGTGATAATATTTTCGTAGCCCAAGTATATGTCGATGACATAATTTGTGGCTCAAATAACAAGGGCTATTTAAATGAGTTCATTGGACACATGGAAAGTGAATTTGAGATGAGTCTAGTGGGAGAGTTGACTTTCTTCCTTAGACTTGAAATCAAACAAACCCGAGATGGGATCCATGTGCACCAATCAAAATACACACAAGAAATGCTTCGAAAATTCAATATGAGTGACTCAAAAGAGGTAACCACTCCCATGGCTACAAACACAAGATTAGACAATGATGAGAGTGGTAAACCCGTTAATTTGACTCAATATCGAAGTATGATAGGTAGTTTGCTATATCTCACAGCTAGTCGACCTGATATTCTTTTCGCTGTGAGTATGTGTGCTAGGTATCAAGTTTGTGCCACGGAGTCTCACTTAATCGCTGTTAAGAGAATTTTGAGATATCTTAAAGGCACAATAGGAGACGGTCATTGGTACCCCCGTACCGAATCATTTGATCTAATTGGCTATACCGATTCCGACTACGTTGGATGTAAGTTGGATCGGAAAAACACAAGTGGGGGCTGTCAATTCCTAGGATCATCCTTAGTTAGTTGGTCAAGTCGGAAGCAACATTGTGTTGCTCTCTCCACGACCGAGGCAGAATATATTGTTGGTGCCCCGGTTGGTTTTGATGCGATCAACCAGTTAGGTTAGGTCCTGTTGGTTTTAATCCCTCTGCTAAGTGTGCAGGAACTTAGGTACGGAGGAAGTCGAGCGTAAGACGCAGTGGACGAGAAGGATTGCGCGGGGAAGTGAGCCGACGGGCTCAGTACAATCCGAGGGACGCGGAAGCTGCGGAAGAGTACACCGGTGGAGCGAGAAGGACGTGCGCGGTGTCCGAGGAACGAGAAGCCGGGAGGAAGGACGCTCGAGGGGCGAAAGGCCGGAGTCGGGTTCGGGTGAGCCTAACTTCGGTTGGCCGGAAATCACCCAGAAGACGAAGAATCAAAAAGATAGTCCAAGCGCCCAAAAGAAATGAAAAAGATATTTGGTGCCAAAGAGGATCGAACCCAAGCCCTCTACCAAACAAACTAACCCACTTACCAATTGGGATGAAGAGCGATGGCAATTAATTGTTGGCGCTATTGCTACTTATAGTTTACAACATCGATATGGAGATTCCCACAACATACTCGAGCGAGATAAAGTTTTAATTAAAATAATTAAAACTTAAAGGATAATGTTACATTATCCTTTAATCAAATCCAATGGATGCAGTTTAATCCCATCCAAGATCAACCATCCAGATTACATCCATGGATCAACGGCCAAGAGAAAAGTGATCAACAATCAACAATCCAGATTCATTCTCTTAGGCTATAAATAGACTTAGAGGTTTGCTTTAGAATTTAATTCATTCTGTAATTTCTTTAAGTCTAAGTGTGCTTCAGTTGTAAGGCTTCTCCGCCACAAGGAGATTTTCTGATTGTGCGTTAACCGTCTTGGAAGCAACGACCAAGTTGCAACCAAGTTTTTCTTAAAGACGAGTGCCCTCTTGTTTTATTTCTTAACCGTCTATTCACCCCCCTCTAGCCGGACCAACCCGATCCTTCAATTGGTATCAGAGCCAGGTTGCCGCAGAAGGACTAACCGCCAACTGCAGCAAATCTCAAGAAGATGGTTGGACCAGTGATATACCCGCCTAAGTTTGAGGGGGAGTTCACGGCATGGAAACGGAAGATGCAGGTATTTTTTGTTACTGATTATGAGTTATTAATTATTATGAAAAATGGCTATGCAGCTCCAAAAGATAATGAAGGAAAGATCAAGGATCCTGACTCCTGGAATAAGAAGGAGCAAGTAGACGCAGTTGCTAACGGAAAGGCAGAATTCCATCTGCTGACCGTCCTCCCAGAGCAAGATGTCAACCGGATCGGTAAGTACGAATCGGCGAAGGAACTTTGGGAAAAGTTTCTCGAACTGCACGAAGGCACCTCGGAGGCAAAGCTGGCGCGACGAGATGTTCTTCGAAACCGACTAACAAATCTCCGGATAGAAAATGGAGAATCTGTGGCGAGATTGCATGCTAAGGTAAAAGAACTAATCACAAGCCTCGAAAATCTCGGAGAAACGGTGACCAACCGCGATGCACAAAGGTATGCGCTAAACGCATTTCCGAGAACCCCGGAATGGACCTCGATAATCGACGCATATTATATTTCAAAAGATTTAGAGGTAAGTACGTTAGAACAGTTATTTTCTATTCTAGAACTTCATGAATCTCGTTTTGTAGAAAAGAACAGAAAAGCAGACAACGTCGCACTGAACACAAGGAAGATCCAACTCGACGAAGAATCTTCAGCAGACGATGAAGAAACAGCACTAGCGGTAAGAAAGTTGTATAAATTCATTAATACTAATCGCTCTAAAAAGGTGCAGAGAAAGAAGAAACGTACGATCCGATGTTACAACTGCAACGAGGAGGGACACCTGAAAGATCAGTGCCCCAAACTCAAGAATCAGCCAAAGAAGAAAAAGGCACTGAAAGCTACCTGGGACGAGACTTCGTCAGATGAATCGGAAGCCGAAGAATTCGTTGGACTTGCACTGATGGCAAGTCACCAAGATGAAGATGAAGAAAGTACCTCGAAAGAAAGTAGCAACGAAGGCGAAATCCCTAACTTCGAAACTGACCCGGTAAGTGAGGTATGCTTACTTCCACCTGCTCGAATTTACTTTATACTAAAATCTATGCTAAAGTCGATGAATAAATTAGAAATAGCAAACTCTGAATTAAAAGAAAAATTAGTCACTCCATGCTCATCTGATCTATCTGACCAACTAAAAATAGAGAATGAAAATTTTAAAAATTTAGTAGAAAAATTAGAAAATGATATTGCATGTTTAAGAACTAAAAAGAATTTTTATCCTGAAAATCTGAATTGGTATGTTAAAAATCACAGGGGTCAACTTAGAAAAGTGACCAAGAACTATATTCCTCCTAGATTTTTAATTAACCCTGTAGATAGGAACTTATTTTGGGTTCCAAAGTCTATTTTAAGTTGATTATTTTTCTTTCTATTACATATGCGCTTATTATCTGACATTTTTTTTATATTAGGAAATTTAGTTTGATTAATTGTTACTAAATAAAAATTGTATCTCTAACTTTTCCAAATGCATAATCTTGTTGTCTATATACGAAGAATTTTTTTTAACACGTTTCGAATTTTCATGATTTTATGTTCAAAATTCGAATCTTAAATATTAAAAATAGAAAACAAAGTTATTTTCTCAGATCTGATTTTTCCATGATTTAGATATAATTAAAAGAATTTAATAAAATTTTTATTCGAATATTTGAAGCAATTTTGAATTTTTAAATATTTTTTCTTCAAAAATTCTATTCTGTTGGGTTTTAATTTATTTTTAGACTTGTTGATCGAATTTAAGATTAAAAATTTTTTTACAACCCCATATACCTATCATCGTTGTATACAAAATATTTCAGATTTGTTAATTGATATTTCAATTTTCTATAAATATTTTACTAAAATCAGATTTTTATTTTAAAAAAAAATCGATAGAAGGATATTTTGACCAGATCCAAATTTTTAGAATCTTTACATCAGATGTTGAGTCTGTCAAATGTTTTTTTTAATTTTATAAGTCAATTTTAGAATTTTAAAAATTAAATTTCGAATTACTAAATCAAAAGGTGTTTGATATTAATACTTTTCCTTTCCCTAGTTTCTTTCCCTATTTTTGCTGTGATCAAAGGGGGAGAGTAGCCTGAAGTTCAGGGGGAGATGATAGTGTTGCATGTCAAAATTTTTTCCCATGCTTAACTGCTTAATTTAGTTTTACTAAATTCCTTATTTTTTGGTTTATCCCTAACTAAACTTGGGTTGATGCACATCAAAAAGGGGGAGATTGTTGGTGCCCCGGTTGGTTTTGATGCGATCAACCAAGTTAGGTTAGGTCCTGTTGGTTTTAATCCCTCTGCTAAGTGTGCAGGAACTTAGGTACGGAGGAAGTCGAGCGTAAGACGCAGTGGACGAGAAGGATTGCGCGGGGAAGTGAGCCGACGGGCTCAGTACAATCCGAGGGACGCGGAAGCTGCGGAAGAGTACACCGGTGGAGCGAGAAGGACGTGCGCGGTGTCCGAGGAACGAGAAGCCGGGAGGAAGGACGCTCGAGGGGCGAAAGGCCGGAGTCGGGTTCGGGTGAGCCTAACTTCGGTTGGCCGGAAATCACCCAGAAGACGAAGAATCAAAAAGATAGTCCAAGCGCCCAAAAGAAATGAAAAAGATATTTGGTGCCAAAGAGGATCGAACCCAAGCCCTCTACCAAACAAACTAACCCACTTACCAATTGGGATGAAGGGCGATGGCAATTAATTATTGGCGCTATTGCTACTTATAGTTTACAACATCGATATGGAGATTCCCACAACATACTCGAGCGAGATAAAGTTTTAATTAAAATAATTAAAACTTAAAGGATAATGTTACATTATCCTTTAATCAAATCCAATGGATGCAGTTTAATCCCATCCAAGATCAACCATCCAGATTACATCCATGGATCAACGGCCAAGAGAAAAGTGATCAACAATCAACAATCCAGATTCATTCTCTTAGGCTATAAATAGACTTAGAGGTTTGCTTTAGAATTTAATTCATTCTGTAATTTCTTTAAGTCTAAGTGTGCTTCAGTTGTAAGGCTTCTCCGCCACAAGGAGATTTTCTGATTGTGCGTTAACCGTCTTGGAAGCAACGACCAAGTTGCAACCAAGTTTTTCTTAAAGACGAGTGCCCTCTTGTTTTATTTCTTAACCGTCTATTCACCCCCCTCTAGTCGGACCAACCTGATCCTTCATATATTGCTATGGGAGAGAGTGTATCGCAATTGTTGTGGATGATTCACACTCTAGAGGACTATGGATTGAGTTACAAAGGTGTGCAAGTGTTGTATGACAACATTAGCACAATTAACTTAACTAAGAATCCAGTCCATCATTCTAAGACCAAACATATTGAAGTGCGTCACCACTTCATTAGGGATCATGTTGCTAGGGGAGATATTGTACTCTCACATGTAGAGTCCAGTCTAACCTAGCTGACATTTTCACTAAACCACTCCCCAAAAATGAATTTAGTTTTCTAAGAAGGGAGTTGGGAATGTGTCGTGCTTCATAGACATCAAATTGCATCCAAAACCCTTCATGATAAGTTCTAATTGTTGGGGATACAATTGGGTAACTTTGGGGACATCTCACACAAACTATAAGGTTTAACACAATATTTTTGTTTGCTAGATATGGGGTGAGATGTTAGGATCAACTCAATTTCTCAAAATGTCATTGCATCCCTTGAGAAATTAAGTTGACGAGATAATAATCACTTCGGTGACTAAGTGTGGGGAAAACCAATGCATAACACATGTGTATTTGGCTCCATGATCATACTTAGACATTCCAATCAAGGAAACTTGATTGGAAACTTGAATTTGGAACAAAACTTGATTGAATTTGCTTGGATGATTGTTGATTGAGTTTGACTCCACTTGGGTGGAGCAAAGTGATTGTTGAACCTATAAGGACCTTTGATCCTTGTTTAGGGATCAATTTTAGTCGTGAGATCATGTCCAAGTTCGATAAACTTCATCAGATCTCGTTGAAAAATTTTTGAAAATCTAAGACTGTAAGTTTCAGATCGTATCAGGGAGTATCAGGAACTCTGATCGGTCACCAGACCAATCGGGCATAGGGCTGATCGGTCCCCGGACCGATCTGGCACCCTGCTGGGACCGGTCCACAGATCGATCAAGGGGTTCACAGTAAGCCTCCCGAGCCTACTGATCTCTCCCTGATCGATCAGGAGCATGCCTGATCGGTCACCCGACCGATCAAGCCCGGTTCAGTCCGATCATGCCATCACCTGATTGGTCTGGGTGCTATCTGATCGAACGGTGATCCATTCAGATGCATTAAAGTCTGGTTAGTGGACCGATCCACCAACCGATTAACTCCTACCAAAACCCCTCCTTGCCGAACCCTAGCGCTGAAAACTCCCACTTGCGCCTCTTCATCCTAAGCGAGAGTGTTCCTGCGTCTCCCTCTTCCTCGTGCGTGCGAGTTCTTGCGAAGGTCTCTACGGGCGTTTCCTTTTTCTCTGCAAGTTCTCTACTTGCTCCAAGTTTTCTGCGTCTCTATCTTGTGCCGAGAACTTCTCCTGCGCAAGTTCTTCTTCCATTTTTTGAGATCCTTTCAAACTAACTTCAATGGCACCAAAGTGAGTTTTTGATTTAGTTTCCTTTATGACTTTGTCATGGATTATATGTATATGAAGCTAATTATGTTTTGGTGATTGTTCTTGGTGTGGTGCCGTGACCTTCTTGTATTGGCCGTGACCCACCTTTGTCATATCCTATCGTTGATCAACTCTTACATTTGTACTCTGTTGGTTTGTCATGATCCTGTCTACCTTGTATTTTTGATTAACCTATGATCATGTCTTGCCTTGCGATCTGTTGATTATTGTGTTGCGATCAAATCTTGGGTATATGATTAAACCTATATTCTTATGATCATTTCCAATCTTTAGAAAGTCTGCTAAGGGCAAAGAAGCTGCTGAAGGCAGCTCAAGGGGGAAAGCCCCTTCTTCATCTGCGCCCTCCAGAAGGCCACAGCCTTCTTCGAGCTCTAGCTTCCCGAATGCCGCCTGTGAACAGGCTTTCCAATCAAGGACCTTTAAATTGTTACCCTGCCGATCGATAGATGTCCCTTTCCTGACTGAGTATTGTCCTTCAATCATGGAGATAGTCACTTTTTATAACCTTGATTTTCTCCTTACTCTTGAGCGGCCGATCAATCATGATCTTGTCTCCGAATTTTACAACAACCTCCAGCAAGGTCCTCAAGGCGGTTTCGAGTTCACTACTCGAGTCGCCAAAAGGACTCTTGATTTTTCTTACGAGATTTTAGCGGAGTATTTGGGTGGTCGCCGATCACCAAATCTGTATTCGATCTACCCCAAGCTTCTGATCCTTTGTTGGCACCTTTTGCGGATGTTACTCCCGATGGTATACATCAGTATTTCTTCGGTCATCCTCGCCCAGCCGGTCTCGATGAGCTGGGCCCTGAGTTTCCTACCTTTGCAGCACTGCGTCTCTCTCCCACGAGTTACATCTTGTTCAAGATTATCACAAATTGTATCCTACCGATCACTTCCAAGCCCCTTACTGAGATCCGACCCTATCACTGTCTGATGCTCTACGGCATGCACCGCCGATTGGACTTCGATATCATGGAGAGCATCTTCCAGTCCATCTTATCTTATCGAGAGCCCAGCCGCTGCACGGTCTACATGCCTTTTGGTCACGTCATCACCAACTGGCTCATGTCAGTTGGTGTTGATGTCACCAAGGGTCGGACGATGCCTATGGTCCGCCAGGATTGCAGACTTGGCCGGCGGGCATTTGCCAAGTCTGGCATCATCGTTAGAGAGCATGATCGGGCGTTGGTGTGGAAGGATGGTAGGGTTCTTGGTGAGCTACCGAGGGGAGGTCCACAGGTTCAGGCACCAGCCGATGTCGCTGCTGATTACAACGATGAGCCCGAGCCGGATCTACGCTGGCAAATCTCAGAGTTGGATCAGACCTTCCAGCATGATTTTCAGTTGCGAGAGATTGACCGCGAGGAGGTCCGATCATAGTTCAGCTCCATTGATCGCAGATTGACAGCGATTGAGACCGATGTCTCTGGGACTCGCACCTTACAGCAGACATGGTAGGATGAGTGGCGTCACCACACATTCCCTGGAGTTGCGCCATCTGCTAGTGCTGCACCAGGTCCCTTTGCTGCTATTGATGAGACGCTGGACGATCCGATGCAGGCTGACCCCCCCCCCCTCCACTGATGACTGATATGCCCTATGTCTGTTTGACATTTGACTTTCTGTTCCCTTGCGTTGTATGACTCTCAGGCTGTATGCCCAGTGATTTGACTTCTCTGGCCGTGTGCCATACTTGTGTGACTTCGATGCATTGATATGCATCTGTTTGGTTTGATGCACTGCTATTTTACTAGATGATGCTTTTGCTATATGATGCATCTGATTTAGCATGCACTTTATATTTGCCTAGTTTTTCAGGTTCTGATGCACTTGACTATGATCAGGCTGTGCTTATATGGTGATATTTTGCATGTATTTCTTATCATGCTTAGGATGTTGGCGTATCTATGTTCACATGATTACTATCTGTCTATATGCCTCATTCTATATCGCTATAATCATGCTTAAAATGCCATGTCTACTTGATGCACATGATTATTTTACCATGCTTGTGTGTTGTTATTTCATGTTAGTATGATGCATGTGATTGCTATATCTTGCTCTATCTTTTTCACATGTGTTCATATGGTTATCAAAAATCAATCACATCTTTGTTGGTTTGGGTTACCCCTAGGGTTGAGGGGGAGTATGGTTAAACTTAACAGCCCTTCTAGACCCTTTTCGGTATTCGATAAAGGGGGAGAGTGTGGTTGGTTAAGTTTAGGATGATTATATTGTAGGGGGAGGATCATGATTCCCCTATGATTCTAGATTTGAGGAAATTGATTGAGAATCCCTAAACTTAAAATCGGGTTGTCAAACAACAAAAGGGGGGAGATTGTTAATGCAGTCTGGCCCTGATTGTTGTTTTGGTGTTGACACCGATTTTAGTTTAGGTTGATGATTATGATTAAGTCCTAATCGAGGATTAGGCGTGGTGTGGAAAATCCTAGCTTGGAGGGCTAGGTGTTGGAAAATCCTAACCTGGAGGGTTAGGTGTGGAAAATCCTAGCTTGGAGGGCTAGGTATTGGAAAAGTCCTAATTCGGAAGGGTTGGGTGAAAAGTCCTAGCTTGGAGGGCTAGGTGAAAAGTCCTAACTTGGAGGGTTAGGTGCAAAGTCTCAACCTGGAGAATTAGGTGAAAAGTCCTGACTTGGAGGGTCAGGTGCCTAGCTTGGAGGGCTAGGTTGGATGAAGTTCTAACTCGGAAGGATTGGGTGAAAAGTCCTAGCTTGGAGGGCTAGGTGAAAAGTCCTAGCTTGGAGGGCTAGGTGAAAAGTCCTAACTTGGAGGGTTAGGTGCAAATTCTCAACTTGGAGAGTTAGATAGAAAAATCCTTAGCTTGGAGGGCTAAGGTGGATGAAACCCTAGCTTGGAGGGCTAGGTTTGAGTCCCTGGATCGGTCTGGTGACCGATCAGGGATATTGGCATGCTGCTCCTTCGTGGATCGGTCTGGTGACCGATCCAGCGATGTCTGATCGGTCTGGTGACCGATCAGGGAGCGCACAGTGAGGTTGGGAACCTACTGTGTTGCTCCTGATCGGTCCGGTGACCGATCAGGGAGCAGGCTATTGCCGTGTTGCTTGGCTCCTGATCGGTCCGGTGACCGATCAGGGAGCAGGCAGCTTCCTCACTGCCTTGCTCCTGATCGGTCTGGTGACCGATCAGGGAGCGAACAGTGAGTGAGTTCCCCCACGGATCAGCTCCTGAACGGTCCGGTGACCGATCAGGGACTTAGGATTTGATTTCCGAGATCACTGTTCATTAGACCTGATTGGTCTGGGTGACCGATCAGGCTTCACTCTGATCGGTCTGGGGACCGATCAGGCTTCACTCTGATCGGTCACCAGACCGATCAGGCGTGTATTGCCGTGAGAGCTGGGAATCCCAGCGAAGCAGTGGATTGGTCTAGTGACCGACCCACAAGCCCTGGATTGGTCCGGTGACCGATCACTTTAATTCAAATTGCATTGTCAGACGCTCTGAACATATCTGATTCTCTGCGCTCACTCACTGTGATTTTCTGATTGATATGCTGTGCTAACAATCTGATTAAGCTGCAGGTGACAGGGGAGGATTCAAACACTCAGGGAGAGTCAATGGAGACCTTTCCTTGGAGCAAGTTTGTCCGTTTTTCCATCTCAGGTTGCAACGGCCGAGCTGCAGACTGGAGCTGAGACTGGAGCTTGGCTGAGGGAAGCTCAGGGAGTCCAGGGAGAGCTCAGTGGTAGCTGGTGTTGGCAGGTGAGCAGCTGGTGGCTGCAGGGATGGTGTCATCTGACGCTTGGTGGAGAAACAAAAGGGCGGAAGAAGGCTTCGTTGAAGCAGAGTTCGCGAAACAGTTTTTGCTTGAGTTCTTCCTGCGCCTTTGAGTTCTCCATAACTTGCTTGCGTGATCTGAAGTTCCATCTTGTGCAAGCATCTGAAATCAGAGAAGCAACCGTTCTCTACTTGAGCACCTGGAGGAAGGAACAAGAAGTTCCGAGTCCAACAGCGAGAAGACACGGGGAAAGGGTTCTTGCGTGAGATCGTCGCTGGGTGGAGCTCTGAGGGAGCTTGCTGTGTTCTTGTCTTTGCCAAGTGCTAAGTAAGATCTTTCTTGTGTTTCATTGTACTTAAACCTATATCTTTGATTGAAACGCTGTGGAGAGGTTTCTCCACCGAGAAGGAGGTTGTTTTCTATCCGGTGTTAACCGGGGCTTGATCTGCTGACGATCAAGGGATCTCCCACCTTAAGGGCACGCCAAGGAGTAGGGGCAAGTTATCCCCGAACCTTGTAAACCCTCCTTGTTAGCGATCTTGTTTGTGGTTCTAGTTTGTTTTGGTTTTCTGCATTTCTGCACTTTACTGTGTTCCTTGTTCTTCCGCTGTGCTACTAACAACTTAAGTGCAGAAATTTGCTAAGTCGTAAAGTCCAAGTGATTGGCTATATTCACCCCCCCCCCTCTCTAGCCATCCGGTTTCCAACAGTGTTAATCTCGCAGAGTGGAAGCTCTTCCTCTCTCGTCATTATCCTCATGGGATGAACCCTGATGACTGGTCGTCGACGTCAATTCCTTCCGGAACAATCATCATGAGCTATATAGGTTAAATTTTGACAAAGTTAGGTGTCTATCCTCCTTTATGCACTAGTCATTGTCGGGGCTAGTAGCTCCTATGATTACTTTCTCCGTATTAACTCTGAAACGAATTGACACTGATATTAAGATATTGAGATGAACAAATTGTTGGAGGGCATGAACTCCTTTCGGAGAATTTACAATAAATTAAAATTATAAAAAATAATTTCAACTTAATTGTTGAGTGGCCCGAGCTGCCTTTTATGCAAATTGCAGTCTCCCGAGCTGAATTCCCGAGCTCCCGACCAGGTCTCCCGAGCTCCCGACCAGATCTCCCGAGCTCCCAAGCTGAGTTTCCTGAGCTCCCAACCAAGTCTCCCGAGATCCCGAGCTCCCGAGCTGAGTCTTCCGAGCTCCCGACCAAGTCTCCCGAGCTGAGTTTCCCGAACTCCCGCCCAAGTCTCCTGAGCTCCCGAGCTCCCGAGCTGAGTTTCCCGAGCTCCCGACCAAGTCTCCCGGCCGGGAATTGCTGAGGCTTGCGCAACGCAGTGTTCTTGAAACAGATTTGTCCTCCTCCGGCGGTGTTTCGAGACTCAGATGGACGTCTATCTCTCAGGATACAACAGCAGGACCACGGACACAACGGAGCACTTGTTACTTGTTGTGAACTGAGGAAGTCTCTGAATGCTATCAAATGAGGTCGGGAAGGAGGTGGAAGATAATTTCTTCTCTCTTTTGCTCTCGGTCACAAGGTCTTTCTATAGGCTCAGACCCCCGCATTATTCAATGACCGAATTAATGCCATTTACTGTCATTTAACCGGCCGGATCCAAACGTCTGGGGTTACTGATTTTGCATTAATCAAAATTAATGTATCAGTTACATTTGAGCAAAAAATTTAGCAAAATATTGATTCATCTGATTTTGAACCCGACCGGTCGGACATTCAACTCACGCAGGTCGTGCACGCACACAAGTTCACTTGATTCAGTACAAATTCGGGCCCTGGATTTGCACCCCCCTGCACACCCACGCGTAAGAGAGAGCTTCTCCCTTAGTATTTATTCACAACTATCATGCTTGTGAAACAATATAAACCAACATTTATGTCTTGAGACTCTCAATGTGGGACTAAAGTCTCATTCACAATAAAGTCTCTTTATTCTTCACCTCACTTTCCATTTATTAGAAAATCCCAATATGAGACTAAAATCTTACCACCTCTCTTTCCATTCACACTATATATCCAACACAAATAACCTTTAATCACCACGAACTCAAATCGGTCTCATATATTTTTAATTCAACCTGAAAACAATTTATCTGCACAACAACAATTGACGCTAACTTCATATAGTCGATTGAATCTTGCCACGTATCGGCCTTCTACAAAGAACAAATACTAAGTTAAGAGTTACTTCCTAACAGGTCATGCCCCTGGGACTTCATGCGCCCTCATTTCTAAGTCTACTATGTCAAGAAGCTTCGCCTCTAGATCATCCTCATTTGCTAGTATTTGATCCTTCTAAACCATTCCAAAAATTCAAATCGTCAAATATTTCGATCGTTCTTAACCTGTTTAGATTTTTACTTTCTTGATTTATTTGATTTTTCTAATCATTAAAGTTTAATCAACCTTAACTCACTTGTCTAATCAACCTTAACACACTTAACAAACTATAGTAATAATCGTGTACCTAAATATCAAAAATGGTTGGTACAAACAACCTCTCCCCAATGTCTAATATCTTAGTCTCCCCAAATATCATTCACTCGTTCTCACTCAACAATATAATTGAACCAATAATCAAAACCAAAAAGCATTTCCAGTCACAACATTGGCTCACTTTCAAGGTAGATACTCGAGTGAGATAAGAACTCGGATAACAATTTGAAGAATGCCTGATCCATGAGAGAATCAAGCTACTCCAATTCAAGAAGAAAAAAATTACCTACAAGAACAAAATTGGGTAAAAAATCAAAAGGGTCCTTCAAATTAAGAGAAACATCATATAGGTCATAGTTTATAGAATCGCGATCTTGTGCAGAATCGATTTGGGATCAAGATCAAATCGGTCAAGATTAGATCGTAAAATCGTACAATCCTAACAAAAATTCTTAAATTATATATATATATATATATATATATATATGCACCTGGTAACACTCAATATTTCAAATTACATTATTATCAATTAGTACAAATTTAAATTAATTAGTAATTTAACTATCATTATTGTACAATAGCATTTAATAATATTTATATTTTAATATCATAAAGTGAAAGAAATTAAATTTTTTATTAATATAATAATAATAATAATCACGTTCAACATCAATAATATTTTCTTGGTTTATAAGATGATCCAATTTAAAGACCAACAAAGCACCTAAGATAGCAAAGTTATTGAATTCTTTAATTCAAACACGAATATCAAAAATAATTTCTAAAGACTCGCTGATTCCGTAGAATACTAGATAATAAACATTCAAAAACTCGTCATTTTGAGAAAAAAATACGATAGAATATTATTGATCGAAAATTAACTCAAAAATAATTAAATAAATATTTAAATAATCTTAAACCTAACCCTAACTTTGTAAAAGCCGAAAGAAGATAATCAAAAAAACTAAAAATCTTCTATGCCTCTGAAAAGACTTTAAATGATATTTTTTGGATTTGAAAATGGGAAGTTAAGAGTGAATCTTGAAACTAACTATAGATCTTTGAACGAGCTTCGATTTAATATTATAAGTCTCGTGGTTCAATCCGAGTCAAAAATTATGGCATCTCAAAGCTTCCACCTATCCTGCTTCGATTCTACTCCAATCCTATTATGATCCTACCGATCCTGCCCGACTCTGTCTGATCCTACCGATATTGCTCCGATCCTACTATAAAAATCGATTCTGGATGATTTGGGATTGATTTATGCTTCCTAATCGTGGGATTTTACGATCCTATAATCCAAGATCGTGATTTTACAAACATGGCTATAGGTGCTCTTGATCTTATGATTTTATTCCAAAAATATTCCTAGATCTAAAGTTATTATAGAAACTATCGGGTAGCTCTTACAACGTGTTTAAAGTTAGTTTAAGAATTGAGATTTAAGGTTTACACAATGTAGAAGCTACCGAGCAGCAATTACAACGTATGAAACTACCCAGTAGCAACTACAACTTATAGAAGCTACCCAATAGCTACTATAACATATTTAGGGTGAATTTAAGATTTAAAGTTTAAGACTGTAGCAGCTACATATTAACTTCTATAACTATTTAACTATTTTAAAATGATTTTAATAATGTTTAAATAATTTTGACCAAACTGATAAATAATATTTTAATATAATAATATTCAACTATCATAAATTTTAAATCTTATACTCACATTAAATACATATAACAACTACTAAATAGTCTTCCTACATTATAATTATTATTGAATAGCTTCTACATAGTAATATGATATAAATCTTAAATTCTAAACTCATCTTAAATATGTTATGATAGTCTTAAATCCTAAACTCATCTTAAATATGTTATACCGATAACTTCTACAATAATACTGAATTAAGGAATATTTTTGAGATAAAATCATGGATGAGCACTCTTTTTTCTCTTTTTGGAAAAAAGACGTTTTTTTTTTTTTTGATGATTTGTAATACTTGGGGGGCTCTTTGATTTTTGCCCAACAAAATTGAAGCAGCGTAAAAGAAAGAAATAAGATTGCACGACATAACTAATTCAATATTGAATCAAATTCTCATCAACAGTGAAGTTGAAACAACCCAAAGAGTTTAAAATCGATCAACAAGCATAGGCATCTTTCAGCTTCTTTCGTAAAACATCTATCTTTCTCTAACTGTTCCATCACACTGATCAACTTGTAGTCAAGTCCGTTGCAATAATTCGATTCCGTGATCACTGGGTTAAGAAAATGATCTGGATTGTTACTGATAAGTAGATTAACCAGATGTCTAGTTTCTAAGATTGCATTTCTCAGCTTATTTGCGTTCGAATCATCCTCCGACTCACTAAAGAAAGCCTTACCTGAAATAAATGTTTGAAGCAAAGGAACTTAAGCAATAGTAGATTTTGATGATAAGATGCATGCATGGAATCTTGGAATGGCTTATCAGCCAACAATGTAAACTTCTTAGCAAGGCATAAACCTTCCAACTGGAACAAAATAGTTTTCAGACAAAAGGTATTATTTTCTTGGTTTGCAGCAAATGAATCCCAGAGGTTCTTCAAGGGTAACAACAGGCCACAGTTCTTCAAATCGACAAAGCGTCAACATAAAAAACACATCCAACAGATGTGATCCACCAGATTTGATAGGGATGTTTATGATCAACTGCTAATGGTGACTACTATCTTTGACCCCTTCTGCTTCCTCCTTTGCCTTTCTTGAAGCGGCTCTTATCTGTCGCTGCTCCTCTTTGTAAATTCTGTTTCTCCGTTTAAACTGCACAAGTTGATAAATACTAAATGAGATGTGGGATCAGATTGTAGCTTCTTGTTGAAAATATGACTGAGTTTGAAAGATGATACTTCAAACGAAATACGTGTGTCAATCACTGCAAACCATATTCTCGTGTACAATTCGGCAACCTAACAGCTTGTTTCCTATGCACAATATGTTTTCAACGATTAACTTGCTGGCTAGGCAGGCATATACCCCAGAAAGATTGGATAGAAGACTATCCCTTATCATTAAGAAAAAGAACAAACAACTAAGTAGTACTAGAGTAGGGAAAGCAGATGATAATTAAGTATTTACAAGTATTCACCATCTGAACCCAACTATTCATCTACCTGACCTGAATTTTACTCCAAATGACAAATGGGTACACAAATCTGTTGCACCCAATTTAAGAGTATATTATGCAAGCAATCAACCACAAAATATACACGAAACTAAGCAAATCCGAATACAATTGGAACACAACGTGTGTATACAATATAACTAGTACCCAAACTTGATTATTAAGTTAGGAAACCTGACTTAACCGTATGAAAAACCTATCTGACGTCATTCCTCTATTTGAGAGTTACTTTTAAGTGTCTGTATAAAAATACCAAAAAATTGAAGGTTCAGATTCTCCAATGTAGGAAGAGAGATTTCCTAAATCCAAATTGTATAAATGTAGTTTTTTTTTGTTCACCTGGTGGATGTTTATCATCGAATCTCACAAGCCATCATCAAATGTCTAAGGTTGACTAGTCACTTTAAGCTCACTAGTAATGGAGAAAATTTCATTTTACCCATCATAGTTCACTTCTTCAAAATGCCCCCATGTTTTAAGTTGTCATTTTACCCGAGACTTTGAATTCCTCACTGCAATGTGTCCATGGCTGACAATTTACTCTGCATGACACTATAATTTGCAATTCAACTTGCAGTTAAATTTTTCATCAAAAAAGGTTTTCTATGGAAAAAAATCATGATATGTCTCTTTAGTAGTGTTAACAAACTCAAAAATGACAAAAAAAAAAACTTTGATTTAGATCACGCAAACTGATTTTGAAATCTTCTTATGCCATCAAAACTAAAGTTTTTCAGGTAAGAAAGTTTGAATATCTCTCTAATCTCTAATGATTTTAGTAAACTTAAGTTTTTTAGTGCAAGCTGATTTGCATCATCAAAACTGGCATAATAGAATGTCTGTAAGCTGAATTGCAAATCAACTTCCAGTGGTATTTTTCATTAAATTTTTGTGGGCAAGAGCTTTGATGTCTTTCTAGTGGTGGTGACAAACTTAAAGTGGTCAGTTTTTCTAACTTTCCCTTAAATTGGAAGATAGATATTCTAATATTAAGTTAGTTTATAATCTAGAAAAGGTCGAACAAAAAAGAAAAGATAAACTACGACATTTAACAATGATAAAAAAAACATCAACAAAGAAAACGATACCAGGGCAGCAATATGAAGACATGAGGCTCCGGATTGACATTGAAGGCCCCCACCCCACCAAAGGATTCTAGTTTTTAAGGATGGATAATAATTGGTGCAAGGTTGCAGAGTGATATAGATAGATTAGAGTTCTAGCATTTACCTTTGAACGAAGAGTTTGTATCCATCAAGAGACTGAGTAAAAGCCAACATTACTCGTGTCTTTCTATCTTAAATTGTCTAATATTCTCATTACTTATATGTTGTATCTTAAATCACACACAAAAATATGTGAAAACAAAAAAATTTGTAGATGCCATGTATTACAAGGTCTAAATAGAAACTTTAGATTAAGAATAAGCATAGATAGAGGGGGTTATCATATGTTAAAAAACGCAATGATCTTTCCACTAACTAGGTATCAAAATCATGATTCACACCTCCATTCTCCAACGAACACCAATAGCCCTAGCAAAACATATATCCAAGCAACCACCCAACTCTACTCTAACTACCTCTAGGGTCTTCCCCGTACAATTCGTCTCTTACAATGGCCATGCATGATTGCATCCTCTCAAACTCTCATGTATTAGTCATATGATTCCTCTTTTCTAATTGCAAATGCAAGCCTTTGCTTCAAATCATTGTCAGCACCAACCCCAACACCACTTCAAGTCGACACAATGCATAAGTTGTGACTAAAGGGCACATTACCTAGAGGTTACGACTACCTCCAAATCACGAGTGATGATTACCATTAACCTTCACGTCTAGAAACCAACCGCATCTCCGCACGTTAGTGCGACTACAACCTTCAAAGTGGGATACTTTTCTCTGCTATCAGCGTGTGTACATTGTCACTACCATAGTTGTTCGAATCATACAATTCTAAATTCATATCACATGATACGTAATGATTCACACATGTATTAGTCATATGATTCCTCTTTTCTAATTGCAAATGCAAGCCTTTGCTTCAAATCATTGTCAGCACCAACCCCAACACCACTTCAAGTCGCCACAATGCATAAGTTGTGACTAAAGGGCACATTACCTAGAGGTTACGACTACCTCCAAATTCACGAGTGATGATTACCATTAACCTTCACGTCTAGAAACCAACCGCATCTCCGCACGTTAGTGCGACTACAACCTTCAAAGTGGGATACTTTTCTCTGCTATCAGCGTGTGTCCATTGTCACTACCATAGTTGTTCGAATCATACAATTCTAAATTCATATCACATGATACGTAATGATTCACATGTAAAATAGTATGGTTCTTAAAAATCAATCAAAAATGTAAAGAGCCTTAACAATGCACTTCAGTTCAATATAATTTAATATAAATCTTATCTTATACAATTCCAAAAAGACAAACATATTGACTAATTGAAAGTAAAATCTAATTCATTAAAAAATTGAATCAAACTGAATACACTAGAAATTAAGTCTCTCATTATAAATAAGAAAGAGGATCTATGTTATATTATCAAAATATAAAGATTGAAGAAATTAGCATCTCAAAGTTAATGATCACATTGAAGAAGATAAAAGTCACATAGAGATACAAACTCGGCAATAGCCAAGGAAGGTAGATTTTCACTTAACAGTGACTCAAATTACAATAATGACCAAAACAATGTGATATCAAAGTTGAGTTCAATTTGATGACAATGATTTTCTATATCAAAAGTATAACAACAACAACAACAACAACAAAGCCTTATCCCACTAGGTGGGGTCGGCTATATGGATCCTTTTACGCCATTGAGTTCTATCCCCTACTATATCATCATCTAGATTTAAATAAAATTTATCTTGTTTTATTGTTGCCAACCAAGTCTTTTTTGGTCTTCCTCTCCCTCTTTTAATGTGCGTATTTATCATAGTTTCACATAGTCTAACAGGGGCATTTATTGGTCTTCTAAGTACATGTCCGTACCATCTCAAACGTGTCTCCCGAAGTTTTTCTTCAATAGATGCAACTCCGACTTTCTCTCTAATACTCTCATTCCTTATTCTATCCATCCTCGTATGTCCACACATCCACCTTAACATCCTCATCTCTGCAACTTTCATCTTTTGCTCATGTGCTCGAGTCATAGCCCAACATTCAGCACCATATAACATAGCAGGTCTAACTGCCGTTTTGTAGAACTTCCCTTTAAGTTTTAGAGGTATTTTACGATCACATAAGACACCCGATGCTAATCTCCATTTCAACCATCCTGCTTGTATTCTATGTAAGACATCTCTCTCAATTCCTCCATCACTTTGCAAGAACGATCCTAAATACTTAAAGTTCTCGATTTTAGACAGCTCATCATCTCCTATCTTAACAATTGTTTCACTACGTCTAGCATTGCTAAACTTAAATTCCATATATTCAGTCTTTACTCTACTAAGCCTAAAACCTTTCATTTCTAGAGTTTCCCGCCAAGATTCTAGTTTAGCATTTACTCCTTCACGTGTCTCATCTATCAAAACAATATCATCTGCAAACAACATGCACCATGGCACTGTATCTTGAATGTGCCTAGTGAGTTCATCCATGATTAGTGTAAAAAGATAGGGACTTAAAGCTGATCCTTGATGTAACCCTATCCTTATTGGAAATGCTTCAGTCAATCCACCTGAAGTCTTCACTCTAGTCGTTACATCTTCATACATATCTTTAATTAGGTCAATATATGTTACGCTAACGCCTCTCTTTTCTAGAATTCTCCATATAATTTCTCTTGGTACCCTATCATAAGCTTTTTCTAAATCAATAAATACCATGTGTAGATCTTTCTTTTGCTCCCGATATTTTTCAATTAATTGCCTAAGAAGATGTATAGCTTCTATTGTCGACCTTCCAGGCATGAACCCAAATTGATTTTCGGTTACCGTGGTCTCCTTCCTCAATCTTTTTTCTATTACTCTTTCCCAAAGTTTCATGGTATGACTCATTAATTTAATACCCCTATAGTTTGCACAATTTTGTATGTCTCCTTTGTTCTTATATAAGGGAACTAGACTACTTACCCTCCATTGATTAGGCATTTTTTTTGTTTTCAATATTAAATTAAATAATTTTGTAAGTCATTCAATACCTTTTTTCCCTAAACATTTCCATACCTCTATTGGGATATCATCCGGTCCCACGGCCTTTCCATTTTGCATCCCTTTCAAAGTTTGTTCTACTTCTGAAGTTTGAATTCTCCGATGAAAATTAAAATTTCTATACTCATTTGAAATACTTAAATTGCCTAAGTCAAGTTGGTCCCCTAAACTTTCATTAAAAAGTTGATGAAAGTAAATCTTCCACCGCTCTTTTATTTCGCTATCATTTACTAGTACTCTATCGCATTCATCTTTAATACATCTTATTTGACTAAGGTCTCTTGTTTTCCTTTCTCTTGCTTTAGCTATTTTATAAATGTCTCTTTCCCCTTCTTTTGTATCTAAATTTTGATATAATCGTTCAAAAGTTTTATTTTTTACTTCATTCACTGCTTTCTTAGCCTCTTTCTTGGCTATTGTATATTTTTTTAAGTTTTCCTCGTTCTTACAAATATATAATTCCTTATAAGCTATTCGTTTTTCTTTCACTTTCTCTTGTACTTTCTCATTCCACCACCAAGATTCCTTCCTTGGTGGTGCATGCCCCTTTGACTCACCGAGTACATCCTTAGCTACTATTTTCAACTTTGATACCATCTTATCCCATGTCGTATTAGAGTCGCTATATATTTCATCTAATGCTTGTATTCCTACCTTCTCCTTCAATATGTTTTGCTTCCCATCCTTTAACTTCCACCACTTAATTCTAGGAGTCGTGTATATTTTTCCTCTATTGATATTATAACTAAGGCGTATATCTAACACTACTAATCTATGTTGGGTAGTTAAGCTTTCTCCAGGGATAACCTTACAATCTTTACAAATCTTCCTATCTCTCTTCCTAACCATAAAATAATCAATTTGTGATTTATTATTCCCACTTTTGAATGTGATCAAGTGTTCTTCTTTTTTCTTAAAAAATGTATTAGCTAGTATAAGGTCATATGCTATCGCAAAATCCAATATAGTTTTTCCTTCTTCATTTCTTGTTCCAAACCCATAACCCCCATGTACTCTCTCATATTCTTCATTTTTCGCTCTGACATGTCCATTTAGATCGCCTCCTATTAAAATCATTTCATTTGGCGGAATGTTTTGTAATACCTCATCTAAATCGCTCCAAAATCTTGATTTAGTTTCTTCATCTAATCCTACTTGAGGTGCATATATGCTAATTACGTTCACAACTTCTTTCGCCACTACTATCTTGAGAGCTATAATTCTATCCCCCTTTCTAACTACACCAACAACTTCATCTTTTAAAGAACTATCTACAAAAATACCCACTCCATTTCTTGTTTTACTCTTTCCTGTATACCATAACTTAAAACCCGAGTTCTCTATCATTTTTGCCTTCTCACCTACCCATTTTGTCTCTTGCACACACAAAATACTAATTTTTCTCCTAATCATTGTATCTACTACCTCCATTGTTTTACCAGTGAGAGTTCCTATATTCCATGTTCCAAATCTGAGACTATTACTTTTCTTATAATGTTTATTCTTAGTCCACCTATGGTGTGAGAACTCTTGCCTATTTAACACTACACCCAAGTTCTCATGGAGATGTAGCGGTCCTTGCCGAGACGTTACAGTCGGACCCTGCAACGCGAACCCTTGCATATTTAGCACTACACCCGGGTTCTGGAGATGTAGCGGTCCTTGCCGGGACGTTACAGTCGGACCCTGCAACGCGTTCCTTCCGGGGAACATCCTAGCATTAGCATAATACTTTAATGGATCCATTCATTGAGTATTTGCCATAGTTTTTTTACGCTGGCTGGCAACCTAACGCAACCCTCCTCCTTTATCCGGGCTTGGGACCGGCCATGACTAGGTCGTCACAGGCGGAGTTTCTATATCAAAAGTATATGACGATAAAAGTTTTCATTGTTCATATGTTTCAATTATTAATGAGATTAAATAAACAGAGCTTGCATATTGTCATAAATCTCTATATTATAAATCAACATAACTTTTGTCTTTACTACTATGTTATTACATAGAATATTCCATTATTTATATATTTTTAAATGTCAAAATTATTCCATATGAAAGGGAAGCAAGTTGGGAGTCAGCTAAAAATTTGCTGCAATTCCCCAAGCAAATACAAGGGTTCCTCACACAAGAGGCCATATTGCCAAAATTATAGGGGAGAATGTTATGCGCATACAATATTCTACCATGTAGGCTATTTAGTGGAGCCATACTTCACATAAGCTTTCTAGAATAAACATACACCATTATAATGCCAAATTCCAAAAAGCCATGCACAATTTTAAATAGAATGCAAACATTTGAGAGTCTTATGACATTCTTCAAGGTTACTTTTAAGTTAACATGCAAGGCATGCAACCATCGAGCAAAATTCGAATATTTCAGAAGAATCCAACTCTTTCCCAAAGAATCTTTTTAATTTCTTATGATTTTCCAAGCATTTCATAAGCAGTTATAATTTTGGAATCTGAGGGTCGTGCTTTATAAAACACCCTTGCATTGTATTTTGCTTAAGTGGAATCAAAACTAAACATTTTTGAACTTGTGTATACTAGCTCTCTTGATACTATTATTCTCTCTAGTTTTCTCGAGGGTTACTTGAGTTATCATAAGTTGAGTCAATGCTCGAAGTGAATGTTGCATACGACAAAATGACTGCATGACAGTAGCTATGACAATAATGTGCAAGCTCAATAATCATTATTTGATTCTATGACGACCGCTACTTTTGGGTCTACCAACTCAAATCATTTATATACTTCTCATTATCCTCAATGTGACTATGATGATGAAAACAATGCAAACAATCTGGAAAAGCACAGCATACAATGGTGAAATTAAGATCTAATAAATCACTAAGACTATTAATCCATAAAGAGTTAAATTGCCTAATGCAGAAAATGTTATTTATTGATAATGTAAGGTTTGACATTTTTGTTAACTTCACATATCAAAATAATATTTTGAGAGCTTAATCAAAGCATAATGTTAATCCTTCTTAGGATATTATCAAACTTGTACATGTTTCAATATATGACAATTTAATATTCATTTATTTTGATTTTTTTCACCTATCCTACAAATCTAACCACCAATACTTTACTTTAACAACAAGCCAATATTGACACTGATATCTATTTTGTGAACTATGATAAGTAGGTTGCTGAAATAGAAAAGGCATTTAGAATCATAAATGATTGTCATGTGCTCTTTAATCTAAAAAGTGTTTTTTTATAAGGAACTGAGAGTTGAGCTATTAAGAAACAATACATAAGACAAATTGATATAAAAGCATAGTTATTAAAAGTGCTCGCCTGACTACGCGTAGGCGCAAGGGGCAGCCAGGCTAGCCTCTTGCGCCCATGCACCTTAAGCGTGTGGTGTGTGAGAGGCGATAGGCGTGCTTGCAGTGCAATTTTTCTCACCTCATTGAAGCGAGACATACAGATGCAAATCACGTCAAAAATAAAACATTTTAAAGCCCAGTCCATACCATTAATTACCCTTTTAATTAATTACGTAGCATGCATGCGGCACTTATTTCTCTACTTGTGAATAAAACTCGAGTGTTTTTGAACATGTATGTTGTTTTCTTGAGTACAAAAAAATAAACATCTCTAGATAGGATATCCATGTGCAGAAAATAAAAATAACCTATGAGCAGTCAAAATTTCTATATTTTTTATTTGAGTTCTAATAAGATTGCGAGTACTGCTTCACCTCAGTCATAAATTGCATACACAAATGAATTTTCAAAATTTATTTCAGTTTCATGAATTAGGTGTACCAACAACCACAGACATCGATGCCCCAAAACAAAAAAGTGCGTCTTTTCATTATATACTGCATCTTCATGTGAAGGATTTGGGTAAAGAGAAGTGCATCAGAATATAAAACGAGAAAGAGGATGGATTTGAGGGTTGACCTCTTTGGCGTGGTGGAGGCATTCGAAGTAGTCCTCCCGGAGGAAAGTGCACTCCTTTGGCTCCCGGCAGCGCGACATGCACTCGCTGAAGTCGTTCCAGAAGTCATAGCACCGGCCCTTGTTCCCCGTTATGCCCCATCCCGACGCCATCTCTCTCTCGCTGATTCCTTGCACTCGCCCTTTAACTTTCCCCTTCGAATCGATCTGATCTCAGAAATAGAAGAAATTGGGATCGGCCCGCGGAGATCCCACCGAAATTTGCGTCCGTGGCCCTACCGAAATTTGGTTAGAACTAAAAATTTATGTATTGGGCCCAGCCCAAGTTTCATATAAATCCTGGCCCATTACTCCAAATTACTACATTAAATTTAGTGTTAATTGTTATGTCTAGAATCAAAAAATTCAAATCGATCTTTAAAATAATCATCTTTGTCCTCACTGATAGAGGTCAGCAAAAAATTCAGTAAAATCATACTAATCTAATCGAACTGAACGAATTTAAAAATTCGATTTGATTAATTTAATTTTTAATTTTTTTAAAAAAAATAGTTTATTTTTTAGTTAATTCGATTTAGTTTTGATTTTAAAATTCATAACTTGGTTAAATTGAATAAGAATATTAATTTAATTATTTTTTATTTAAAATATAATTAAATAAATAAAATCTAAATTTTATTAATTTAGTTTAAAATTTTAGTTAATTCGGACAAAAATCGAATTAACCGATATTTAATCGGTTCAGTTTGTCCAATTTTCATAGAAAAATTTGATCGATTCGGTTGGTTCAAAAAAATTTTGATTTGTACAATTTTTTCGGTTTGATAGGTTCAGTCGGTTTGGTCAGTTCAATTTTTACTGAATCTTCAACCCTACTCATAAGGTACCTAGTTTGCTAAAGGATGAAAGATTTGCTACAATAATAGCCTTTAGCTCCTGGGTCTTGGAGCAATGGTGCAACGGTAGAGCGCCTTTTTAATTTCTCAAATATTTAAGGATTAAGTCTCAAATTTAACGAATTAACTAATAAATTTTATTTAATGAACGGTTGAACTAAAAATATTGCATGATGAGTCATTTTTTGATTTATCCTAGTAGCCCTATGAGAAATTTTCGTTGAACCAGACTAATCATCTGAAGAATTATTTGACATAAAACTAAATATCTAATGTCAATTAAATAAATAAAAATAATAACCTTTAATTTTAGCAAAATTAAAATAAGTATCATTGTACAGGGCATAGACTTAATCCTATGTTTGGATGGGACGAGAGAAGCTTTATTAGCGCAAGGGGAAGAAAGGAAAAGGAAAGAGAAGTGAAGTATCTATATTCCCCTTATTTGAAAAAAGAAAAGATATACATTATCTTATTTAGAAGGAAAGAGAATATAATAAAAATTAAATATATAAAATTATAAAATTATTCTCACTTTTTAAAATACTATTCGAACTTCATTGATCATGGATAAATAAGCAAAGCTTCTAGAACATTCTTCATTGTAAATTAAAGGGATACAAATGTTTCAACTCTTCTAGCCAAGGATTACCGCGATCTTTTTGCCGTCAACTCTATGTGAAAAGTTTTTCCATATCTTATCTGAAAAAGGAAGATCTTGGGGAGGAGAGTTTTAGACCATGTAACTCCATTCCTCTTTCAAATATCTGAAGCTAAAATTTGAATATTAGATTTGTTGTGGATATATAAGCACTATTTGTATATTAGGGAAAATTCATCTTTTCTTTTATAAGTTAGTTACTTTAGGAAGAGTATAACAAGGAAAGATTCACTCAAACGTGAAGATGAATAACAAAGAAGCAATTGATGACTTGAAATATTTAAATAGCTATTGTGATCAATTCCCACTGAATCCAAATGAAGGATAATTGGACTTAATGTCAACAATGTTAAGCCTATAACAAAACAGAAGCATCAACAAAATAGAAGTATATCCAATCTTAAGCCAACAACAACAACAACAAAAAGCATAAAGTATAGATAACCCAACAAACAAATCATCTAAAACAAAAACATCTACTATCATATTTTGATAAAAATCATTCTACCATAATAAATACAAAGTATATCTAATCATCAAGTAACAAGTCTTACATTAAATAATAATAGTCTAACAAATATCCAAGATCATTCAAGTACATAATATCCAAATGCATAATATACCATCCAAATATAATCCAAATATATAACAAGCAACAAACTAATCATGTCATAGATTCTCTCCATCCAACATTTGGAATAATAAATTTTTGTGATGTTCAAAAGGGCATCCAAGTAAAACTCTCAGCGTCTTCTAGCATTTAACAAGATACAAATAGCAAGTAAAAATTATATTTTGCTCAACGACTAATTGAGTCAACACACGTCACACTTCATGCTCGGCAATAGAAAGTTCATTTGAGTTAATCATTTCATGTGTTGAACTCATAATGGCTTGACTAGCATGGTCAATTGCATTGTGTATATCGTCATCATCAACTTTATCTTTTTTGCACTCTTGTTCTTTGATTATGCTCCAACAAAAAAGTTAGGTTGAGATTTACTTAGTTCAAAATTAGGAGTTGGAATTTGGGAATTAGGTATCCTCATTAACTGCATTTGAATTGTCCTGAATTTCTTGTTGAAATATCATAAATTTAACTTCATCAATGGTTTCAAAATTATGTCCACCAATATTATTCTTCATTTCCATGCTACCTTTTCTCTTTTGCATTTCTAACGCAGTTTCTACATATTATCCCATCGTCCTATCTTTCCCATGCAAATTAACTTCTCATAATTTTGAATATATTTGCTCTTCCATTTGGCAACTGCTGGTTTTATCTACAAGTTATAATATAATTGCATTAAACATTCATTTATAAATAGTATCACAAGAGAAAATCAACTATAGTTTTCAAATGCATATCATTAAACGCACCTCAATTAGCTATTGTTAAACTTTAGGTTTAGCAATGAAGAATTCTATTATGATCCCGTATAAAACCACTCATACCATTCTTGAATATATCATAACATGAAAATCATCATTTCTAATATGTTTCATGTGATTTTGAATCTTGTTTTTATCGATAATTTTGTTGGGAAATTTTTGTTTTAATTCATGCACAATATTTTCAAATGCATGTATAGTAAAAGCTCCACCAACCCAATTGCCTATATTATGTTGATTCAAATATGCATCAATAAGAGCATCATCCATTGCTTTAGTCCAAACACGTTGACTATTCATCTTGCTCGCACTAGCATTTTACAAGTCCTTTTTTTGGCATCCTTAAAAATAAAAATATAATAGCAATCAAACACACAATCACATAAACAATCATATGGTATAAAATTCAAATAACATAATAAATTAAAATGTCAACATTCACAATCATCCAATTATAAAATAATTTGTCCAAAACCACAAGATAAACAAATAAACATAAATATCACATATTATAATCCAACCACATAGTCTCAGCTATGGAATCCCTAAACAATTTCTTCCTTTTAGCATCTTCACTATCATCTCTATTACTATGAATTTCCTCTTATTGTTCACTATTATTATTAAGTTTAGCGTCAACCTCGGCAAGCAATCCTCATCTGGACCATCATTAATTATTGTGTAAAATACAACAACGGATCTAGAATATTTTTTTTTTTTGAGTTTCAATTCCATAATGTGACTCCGTTGAACTTCTTAAAATAACAAATCTCTTCTTAATAACTCCAATAGCTCTTTCAATTGCATTGCGCAAACAAGAATGTCGAAGATTAAATAACTCCCGAGCATTTCACGATGGATCACGACTATATTCTTTCAAATGATAACGTTATCCTTGATATGGTGTAATAAGACCATTTTTCAATGTGAATCAATCATCAACAAGATAGTATTTTTCTTTAAAAAAAATTATATATTATTAAATTCTAAAAGCAAGCAAAACCTAATCACAATATATGTTATTTAATTTACCTTCTGGAATTTTAAGATAATCTTGTCTGGTTAATATATTTTTTATTATTCTTGAGTCGGATGCAGTCTTTTCCCACCCAGCTAGGACATAAGTGAATTTCAGATCAAATGTGCATGCTACTAAAATATTTCGTGTTAGAAAATCCTTTCTACTACAAAACTTTGTCACATATACGGTGAAATTTTAACTCGAATATGTGTTTCATCTATTGCTCCAACACAATCCTAATATAATCTATAGTACTCAAAAGATAAGAATAACATTTTTCATCTTAAAAAATAGGTAGAATTGATTGCTATTGAAAATTTCTGAAGAAACTTGTAACTCATCCGGTTGTTTGATAAATTTAGCCTTCAACTCCATTATAGCTCTTAAAACATTATGGAAATGACGAATCACTGTTTCTCCTGATCGATAGAAAAAACAAATCAAGTCCATGATTTGTAATATTGTGACCTAGCAAATAAAATGATTTTGCTACTTGTTCTTCCACAGTGATCCTTGTTGTAGGTCGCATACGACCTTCTTTGACTAAAAGATTACACAATTTCATAAATATAGAAACACTCATTCTAGGTGGCAAAAAAAAGGTGAATCGCTCGCCCCCAGCGCCCCCGCCAACCCGTCCCAGGGCCAACACGAATGAGGTAAATCACGGGGGCTACTAGCTCAGATGTTGTGGTTAGCGCGTAGGGAGGGTGAGCATACTGGGTTTGCCTGGATTTGACCCCCCAGATCTCTTGGTGGCAACACTCACGCACTAACCATCAGTCCATCCCGTGGGGACTAGAAGCACTCATTCTAATTATACTATGACATTGATCATTAATTAACACTTTTGTCATTAATTTATTTCGTACACTTCCCCTCTAACCATATAACACGAAGAATTTGACTATTTTGTTTGCGTCTATTTTGTGCATACCAAGCCGCAAACAAACAAACAACTTGTGTCGATGCAAGTTAATGCATACAATGCAACTTAATGAAATCATTACATTTATCATTTTGATCAAATAAATTACAAAGAGAACAATAGTGAGCTCGAAAATGAAATCAATTCTATAAAATATGAATGAATTCAATTCTGTAAAAAATAAATGAATTCAATTCTATGGATTTTTCGGAAGGAGAAGGATATGAGGATAGGCTAGAACCGAGAGGTTCGAAAAGTGGTTTACTAGATATGTGAATTTTTGGGAAAGAGAAGGATATGGGCGAGCACAATAGGTCGGAAGTGAGAGGTTTGGAAAAAGGTTTACCAAAGATGTGGATTTTTTGAAAGGCGAAGGATATGGGCATAATAGGCTGGAAGCGAGAGGTTCGGAAAGGGATTTACCAAAGATGTGGAGTTTTGGGAAGGAGATCATGGGCATAGGCTGGAAGCAAGAGATTCGAAAAGGAGTTTACCGAATTCTAACACGGAATTAATATGACTAATCCAAATCCTTTTCTAAGAGATGCTCTAATTGAATTATTGTTCCAAGATGACAGATTCAAGCAAGCGTGCAGGTAGAATAGGCTTATGAACCTTCTTGTGCAAGAACAGAAAGTCACCACGAAAGATGTTTTGCAACCTATTTTGAAGTTCCTTCTTAATCCTAATGGTGAGGTATTATGAGCACTTGTTGTGCAAGAGGTCATTCGGGCCACTGAAGCTTAGGTTAAATTTGGTCATATTCTAACAACCTAGAACACTAAAAAATAAAAGAAGAAAAAAAAAAGATTATGGTTACCTATCCAAGGAAAGATACGTGGGAAGGGACAGCACTGGCTCCGTGGAGTACGAGCTGTTGGACTCGGACGATGCAAGATTTCACGTTGGATGAAGCGCGACGCAAAGATACAAAGATGATACCTAAAATGTGAATTTTGGAATTAATATGATAAACAGGAATAAAATGGAAACAATTTTTTTTAATTCCTCTTACCCTTCCTTACCCTCCAAATTGGAGTGTAATAAATTCTTTCATTTTGATCCCGGGCCAGCTTATGTGTAGCTTGGCCCGGCAGCCTTGCGCCTAGTCAGCAGAGGATAGATCCACAGGCTACGGGAGCCCATGGGATGGAAGGCCCATACGGCGACCTGACCTAGCTCCCTCGGGAAGACGAAGGGATAGACCCAGGTCATCGTCTAGACTCTCTCGCGGGCATGACCTCGCGCTCTTCTCCGGAGGTTCCCAGTCGTACCCGTGGCGTCCCAAGCATTCAGATAATGTCTAACTCAATCTATTACCCCTCTAGGTTTGGCTCCTAGCCGACACGTGGCGGCCCACGCTCCTGGGGTAAGCCCGAGCACAAGGAAGCTTTAGCCAATATATCATAGTCAGTGCCCTCAGTCGGCACATGTCTCCTAGGCCCTCAGTCGGCCTCATCAGTCAGTGCCCTCAGTCGGCACCTATCTCCTAGGCCCTCAGCCGACCTCATCAGTCAGTGCCCTCAGTCGACACTTATCTCCTAGGCCCTCAGTCGGCCTCATTAGTCATGCCCTCATATGACCTCATTAGTCAGTGCCCTCAGTCGGCACCTTCCTTCTAGGCCCTCAGCCGGCCTCGTTACTCAGTTCCCCCAGTCGGTATTTTCCTTTTAAGGGTCCTCAGTCGACCCTAGCATGCCCTAGCATGCAGAACAACCACTCCTTGACATCAGACTACCCAAAGCAGTACAGGGTCGGCGCAGGATTGGTGCCACCCTGGCCCAAACAACGAATATCCCATTGATGGCTTGATCTTCCTACCATACCCTGTCCCCCTGTACTACGACCACATACACTAGTGTCAGGCTGAGCGGCGCCAAATGGCTCCGGCCATTAAGTTGACAGTGCCCCTTTCCTTAACCCAGTATGCACTACTTTATCCTGCCACCTCTGGGCATGCATCACCTTGTCCTGGTTATATGGCAACAGGTGACAAATGGGGCAGCAGCTGTCAGCTTCCCCAGCTATATAAGCCTCTCCACTCCGCATCTCTTAGGTATGCGCAATAGTGCATTGTTTACTGTTCTATTGATTTCATTCGCTTGCCACCGTCGAGTACTGACTTGACCGTCGGAGTGCCTGGCCGGGGACTTTTTCTGACGGGTTCTAACGGTCTCTGTCTTGCAGGACAGGAGCGACCCAGCTTCACAGCCATCCTCAGCGGTTTCATGATCCCCGGAGGACCATCCCGCCCTTGGGACCGCCACCTCGCTTCGCGACATGATCAAATTTGGCGGTAGAAGGAGGGACATCCCGCCTGATCGGAAGCAAAGATGGGAGACCCCAACCCGGTCGTGATGACTGTCACCCGTGAGGAATACGAGGTCTTGATGGCTACTCGGGCTCGAAGGGCTTCACAGGCTGCCAGCCAAATGCCCCAGCTCCCAGAGCCCGCACCACCTCGACCTTCCGGAGGTCCAGGAAGGCCCGCCCGACCTGAGGGCTGTTCTGTGCCCTTCCCAGCGGCCTTCCACCGAGGTCAAGACGACAAGGCCCACTCCCTGTCTGTAGAGGCCTCAACGTCCAACCAGATGCACGGGATGCGTCCGGACAAGGGGAAGGCCCCGGCCGACCCTGCTTCAGCTATCCTGGTACGTAGTCCCTTTGCCCCATGGGTCTTGGAAGACCCAATTCCCCGTCACCTCCGCTTCTTCACCATACCCAAGTATGCGGGGACTACTGATCCGGAGGAACACCTGATGAAGTTCGAGAGTGCGGCTCTGCTTCATCAATACCCGGAGGGCGTCAAGTGTCGAGCCTTCTTGACAACCCTCTCCGGCACAGCCCAGAGATGGTTTGACCGACTCCCTGATGGGTCAGTCACGAGCTTTGAGGAGCTCAAGAGAGTTTTTCTTCAGCACTTCGCTAGCAGCAGGAGGCATCACAAAACGAGCCTCAATCTGTTCGCTCTAAAGCAGGGCCCGAAGGAAACCCTCCGGGCCTACATCAAGAGGTTTAATGGCGTGGCACTAGACATGCCGAATGCCACACCTGAGGTCCTGGTCAGCACCTTCTCCCAGGGCTTACAAGAGGGGGACTTCTTCCGCTCGCTGATCAGGAAGCCCCCAAAGGACTTCGACAGCCTTCTCGGCAAGGATGTCAAATACATCAACGTGGAGGAAGCACAGGTCACTCGTAAGAAAGAGTCGGTCACCCCAATACCTCCCAATCCCGTCCAGAGCACTAGGTCCCCGGGCGGACCTATCCGCGGCCCCCGTGGACCCATTGACCGGGGGGGGGCCGAAAGGCGGCATGTGCAGCAGGTGGACTAAGGATGCCTCCCAATTCGATAGAGGTCATACTGCACGTTCCACCAGAGCCACGACCATGCCACCAAAGAATGCCGACAGGCTGGACGAGGTCGGGCTCTGACTCCCCGCGGACGAGGGCGACACGTATCCCCGGGGCACGGCTTAGGCCGAGGAGGCAGGGCCATAGACCCCGTCGCCGAAGAGCTCCGAAGGAATCCCCCGGCCGCCCACAATCTATTCCCTCAAGGGAATCGGGCTGAGGCCGAAGAAGTGGAGGAGGAGCAGGCCAACCAGCAAAATGTCGTCCGAGGGGGCGTAAATGTCATCTCGAGTGGACCAACAGTAGGAGATTCCAACCGAGCCCGAAAGGCACAGGTACATCGGTTGGAAATCCATCAAGTCGGCACCAGCTCAGCGCAGACCGCAGGGCCCCAGATCAGTTTCGGGCCCCAAGATTTTCAGGGACTAGAAGTCCCACACGATGACGCGCTGGTCATTACGGCCATCATCGCCAACTACCAAACCCACCGCACCATCGTGGACACCGAAAGCTCGGTCAATATCCTGTACAAGAAGGCATTTGACCAACTTCAGATAGAGATGTCCCAGCTGGACTTGGTGGCGACCCGGTTATTTGGATTCACGCGGAATCAAGTGCAGCCAATCGGCCAGATCCGGCTGGTCATTTCCTTAGGCGAGGAGCCACTGAAGAGGACCAGATGTTCCACTTTCTTGGTGGTTGATGCTCCCTCCGCCTACAATGCCATCCTGGGCCGACCGGCCCTCAACGAATTCCGAGCCGTCGCCTCCACCTTCTACCTGAAAGTCAAGTTCCCGATCGGGGACAAGGTAGAAGAGGTCAGAGGCGACCAGAGAGTGGCTCGGAGGTGCTACGTCGACGACGTCCGGGTGGAGAGCCAAAAGGCCCCGCGTCCCTTCTCAAATTGCAACATGGTTCAAGCCTCCCCATGGGCCAAGTTGCATGAAGATAAGGAAGAAGTACAACTCCTCCCGGATCGGGAGGAAGCCCGAGTCAAGATTGTAGCAGGGTTGCCTGAGAAGCTGAAGAAGCCCTTGCTGGAATGCTTGGCTCAGAATCAAGATGTTTTCGCTTGGTCAGTCAAAGAGCTGAAAGGCGTCCGACCGGAGGTGGCAGAGCACCACCTCCATGTTTATCCACACGCTCGACCCGTCAAGCAGAGGGAACGGAACTTCAGTACCGAGCAGAATAAAATGATCCGGGCTGAGATTGAGAAGCTGTTGGAGGCCGACCATATCAGGGAAGTGCAGTTCCCGGCCTAGTTAGCCAACGTGGTGTTGGTACCCAAGCCAGACAATAAGTGGCAAGTCTGCATCGACTTCCGGGATCTCAATAAGGCCTGCCCGAAGGATTGTTATCCCTTGCCTTGGATCGACCAGATGGTAGACTCAACGGCTAGCAGTGAGTTCATATCCATGCTGAATGCCTACCAGGGGTATCATCAAGTACCCTTGGCTGCCGAGGACCAGGAGAAGGTCAGCTTCATCACGGCAGACGGTACTTACTGTTACACCGTCATGTCGTTCGACCTAAAGAACGCTGGAGCTACCTACCAGCAGATGATGAATAAGGTCTTCCGAGCTTAGATCAGGAGAAACATCGAAGTATACGTGGACGACATCCTCATCAAGTCTACCCGAGCCAGAGACTTGATAGCCGATGTTGAGGAGATGTGCCAGACACTGCGTAGGTACGGGCTCAAATTGAATCCCGCTAAGTGTCTCTTTGGCGCCCGGAGCGGAAAATTCCTCGGATACATCGTGACTGAGCGGGGCATCGAAGCTAATCCCAGCAAGGTCCAAGCCTTACTGGACATACCCCCACCAAGAAATCTCCGAGAGGCGCAACGGCTCACCGGGCGGATCACAGCTCTGCTCCGGTTCATCTCCCGATCAGCCAAACGAGGGTTGCCGTTCTTCAAAACCCTCCGCAAAGCCACTAAGTTTCAGTGGGACGCCGAGTGTGATAAGTGTTGGACCTTGGATGGCTAGAGAGGGAGGTGTGAATAGCCAGACACTCAAAGATTTGGCTCTTTGAACTTTTCTGCACTTTGAGTTAGCAGCGAAAGACAAAAACAGAAACAAAAACAGATACACAGAATAACAAAACAAAAATCAGAGACGCTAACACAGGTAGTTTACAAGGTTCGGGGATAACTTGCCCCTACTCCTTGGCGTGCTCGTAAGGTGGGCGATCCCTTGATCGTTGGCAGATCAAGCCCCGGAAAATTCGGATAGAATGGAACCTCCTTCTCGGTGGAGAAACCTCTCCACAGCAGTCTCAACAGAATGATGTAATTAAGCACAGAGAAACACAAGAAGGCTTACAAAGCACTAGGATAGAAGGCACACAAGAGAAAACTTCACCGAGCTCAACCTAGCACAACTCTCACGCAAGAACTCCCCGCTCTTCGTGTCTGCTTGCTGATGGACTCGCAAAGCTCTCCCCTTCTTCCAAGTGCTCAAGTTTGCAGAGGATTGAAACTGATCAGAGTTTGCAAGTGTTCGCTAGAGTTGCCTTCTCCACTTCTCTCGCCATCTTTTATGTGCCTGCTCATCAACAGGTCACCAGGCGCGTCTTTGCAGCTCACCAGCTCGTCTGCAGCTCACAGGAACGTCTGCAACAACCTCAGCCACCAACCCACTGACCTCTGCTGGACTCCACTGAACCCTCTTCAGCCAAGCCACAGGTCAGTCGTCAGCCTCGACAGTCGTTGCCAGCCTGCGCCAGAAGACGTTGAAACCTGAGAAGAGAAAACAACCAAACCTGATGAAGAGAAAGTCTCCAGTTGACCCTCCTCCTTCGTTTGAATCATCCTTGTATTACCTGCACACTTAACAGACGCTTAGACCAACAAATCAAAAGTAAATCAGAGAGGTAATAGAGAAAATAAAAGTGATCAGAGTGAAATCAGAAGTCTGACAGCGGATTTGAATTAAAGTTATCAGACACTGATCGGTCTCGTGATCAATCCAGTGACTCCCTGATTTGTCACACTGACCGATCAGGGATTGTGGATCGGTCACAATGACCGATCCATCACCTTGCTGGAGTTTCCTCCAACTCCCTACAGCCAAAGGCCCTGATCGGTCACCTGACCGATCAGGTTGTGCCCTGATCGGCCTGGTGACCGATCAGGTCACTCCCTGACCGATCAGGAGCCATCCTGATCGGTCAGGAGACCAGACAGTGATCCTTGATCGGTCAGACCGACCGATCAGGTTGTCCTAATCGGTTAGACAGACCGATCAGGTTGCTTCTGATCCCTTTTCTGATCCCTTTCTGATCGTTCACCAGAAAGATCAGAAGCCAAACAGAAACCACACAGAATGTTTCTATTCTCTCCCTGATCGTTCACCAGACCGATCAGAAGCCAAACAGAAACATTCTGTTCTCTTTCTGATCGTTCACCAGAACGATCAGACACCCTGGATCGGTCACCAGACCGATCCACAATAAGGAGTTTGTGCCAACTCCCTGATCAGTCTCCAGACCGATCCAGCTCCGACCAATTCAACCCTAAGTCCAGAGAACAGGCTCCTTAGCTTTCTCTGACTCATTCCGGTCCTGGAGAAAGAGTTCACGTGCCCTCTCCGACCAGTACACTCAACGCTCAGTCCCCCGGACCAAGACTTCGTGCCCAGCTTCACTCACCGGGACTTCATTCAACCTAGCTTCACTCACTAGGACCTGGCTTCACTCGCCATGGTTTCGGCCACCTAGCTTCACTCACTATGACCCAGCTTCACTCACCAGGACCACGACTTCACTCACCGGGATTTCCATCACCCGGCTTCATTCACCGTGACCCGGCTTCACTCACTGGGGTTTCCATCACCCGGCTTCACTCACCGGGACCCGGCTTCACTCACCGGGGTTTCCATCACCCGACTTCACTCACCGGGACCCGCCTTCACTCACCGGGGTTTCCATCACCCGACTTCACTCACCGGGACCCGGCTTCACTCACCGGGACCCCGCTTCACTCACCGGGGTTTCCATCACCCGACTTCACTCATCGGGGTTTCCATCACCCGGCTTCACTCACCGGGGTTTCCTTCACCCGGCTTCACTCACCGGGACCCAGCTTCACTCACCGGGGTTTCCATCGCCCGGCTTCACTCACCGGGGTGTCCATCACCCGGCTTCACTCACCGGGACCCGTGCCCAGTCCCCGACCAGGACTTAAGCCGAACTCATCTTATTAACCTAAACTTAAATCGGTGTCAACACCAAAACAACAATCAAGTCAGACTACATCAACAATAAGGCGTTCGAAGAGCTGAAGGCTTATCTCGCCGAGCTGCCCATACTAGCCAAGCCGGAGGTCAGGGAAGTCCTGTATGTCTATATAGCTGTAAAATACGGCGATTCGAAAATCCGGACCAGAAAATTTTTTGAGATTTTTCCGGATTGAGTCTAGGATTTTCGGCCCTACGGGAGGAGTCCAAGGGGCTTTATTGTAAACCTTAAAACTTATTAAGGACTTCATGAAAGAAAACCTTAAATAATTGGCTTAAGTAAATTTACCTAAAGTTAAGGGGCTTGCAAGTAGACTTTTAAATTAAGAAAGGGTAAGTAATCTAACCCTAGAAATTTATTGAGATGGATTAAAATATGAATGGGAGGGTTAAATGGTTAAAATCCTTACCCTAAGGGTAAAGTGTGAAATTGAAGAAATGGAGGGACTTTTTCGCAAAAGTCCCATCCCTTTATAAGTTTTCTTTTCTCCTCTTAGCACGCCGCAGACAAAACCCGAGCGTGCCCTAGCTCCTTCCCTCGAACCCCTTTCTTGCCGACTCCCCTTCGTACACGATGCAAACGCCTCACCGACTGAGTCGGAGCCCGATCGCCAGCCCTTCCACTGTCTTCTTCTCGCTCTCCCTTCTCTCAATCCCACGCTCACTGTCGGAGCCCATGCTCATCGCCGACTGGTCGTGAGGCGCCGGTGCTCTGCCATCCACACTGTCATGCTCGGTTGCTGCAATTGGATGCTCTCGTCGGTGATTGTTTGAGGTAAGTGTTAGTTGGTCATTACTGAGATTGGATAAGAATTTTTGGTGTTGCGTTTGATGAAACATCTAGATCTATTAGTGTGAGGTTTTTGATCATTGCCCATCTTGGATTGGTGTCTACCTTTCCTCTTCTTTTCTTCTTGATTTGGAGGTGTATAGATGATTGCTGTTGCTTAAGGGAAAATGTTTCTCTATCAACCAGTTCTTGGATTGAATCGCAACCCTGTTCTTTTGGTTTTGAAGGGGTTGCTGTGGTCGACAGGATTCAGGTAAGCTTTGATTGATTAGATATTGTTCTTGGGTTGAACTGTGAGGAATAGTTTTGGATGATCTAAGTAGATAGCTTGACGACTGGATGTTTTTGCTTTGGACTACAAATTTTGGAGTACCATTCTGTGTTGGAATTGGGTTTTTGATCTTGTTCGTGATCTGTTTTGGATGATGGGATGCGGTTGGATTGGTAAAGGTAAGCTTGTATTTATTTTCTTTTCCCGGTTTGAATTGAGTTACGGATTAGATTAGATTAATTACTGGTTTGACTAATAAATCATTTGATAGGAGAATTATTAATGTGGATCAATTTAATAGTAATTGGTAATGATATAATGGATTATTGGATTTGATTAATCGATTTATTGGTGAGAGTTATGAAGTGATTAGTGGATTAAGGATAGGTTTATCTATCTAATTAATCATGTTGAGAAGTTAAGAATGCTTTGATTCATGGAGGATTGTGAGGATTTAATTGATCAATTCGTAAGGAATTGGAATTTGAATGTGATGGATGATCATCTGTTATGACACGTTTAGTATGGAATGCATTGGTACTTGTGTAGATATTAAACCTGTGTTGGGTTGCTTACAATGAGATGAAATGTTGGATTAGGATTAGATTTAAGCATGTACCCGTGTTTCGTGATATGAGATTGGATTAGTGATGATGGTGTGAGGTTCTCAGCTTATCTGTTGGGTTGTTTCTGGGATTCTACCGAATACTTGGTTGAGTTTAAAATCTAAGAGTTAACCTAAATCATAACTACACGAAGTAGTTAGGAACTTATCATTTAATTAGATGTAATTAAATGAAATAGGTTGAGTAGATTAACCCTAATATGGTTTAGGGACTTGTTAGCTAGTTACTATCTTTATAATAGCAATGTAAAATATGTCCTTTGATACAGGGCATTGATTTGGACTTTTGGTTGCGGAGTATCAGACGGGAGGTTCTCTTCGTATACAGACTTCTGCTTTGAGGCGGGTACCCCTTGACTTATCTTGTTGATATTGTCATATTGCTATGCATGGTTTGTTATAGATAACAGTAAGCTATATGCTATATCCGCCTTAGTATACCTGTATTTGATACATGCTGCTTAACCTTGAGGTTATCTCCCGTGTAGATTCATACAGTCTCATTTGTTGTCTTGTGTATATATATGTGTGCATAAAAGTAGTGATATGTTCCCTCTTGCATTTTGATATTTATAGATCATTGGTTACTTTTTCAGTATACCTAGTAGATTACTTGTATCCCATGATATAGGATTCAGACCTATACCTAGCACACTGAGGTGTTAGTTGAGGACTTGGTGAGTGTTATATGTGTTTGGAGCATGCATCATCCTTGCATTATTGCATGCTGACGATCATCGACTCCTATGTAGTCTGAGCCCATCGTCAGTTACATGAGGATATGCACACACATCCACTCAGGGGTAGTGGCTACCATAGGGTGTGTGCATTTGCCCTGCATTGCTCCGCACGGTCACTATTTGGAGGGTGGTTCCGGTGCGTGGTAGCAGCCAAGGATCCCTTCTCGTGCTGAGACACGAGAAGATGAGAGCTAGACTCTCCCATTGCTTGGGGTAGGAGAGTGACCTCCGCCAGCATCCTGTCCACTCGGTCACTCAGGAGCAATGATAGCAGGGTGCGTACAGTTATCATAGCTCTACCCTTTCGGACGTCCATTTATGACAGGTGGACGATGATCTGACTGGCGTCAGGGGTGACACATGTCATTGCACCATGTGCATATTTTGCATCGTGCATTGTTTGCTGCATTTGATTTCTGCACTTGATTGACATGCATATATTGGAGATTTGTCTACTTTGGATTATATGTTATACTTGTTCTATATGGATTTATTTCACCCTCTTCAGTGTATACTCTTATCTATTATTCATATTGTTGATGCAGTCTGGCCCGATTGTTGTTTTGGTGTTGACAACTATTTAAGTTTAGTTAAATGGATTTGGATTAAGTCCAGGTGGATCGGGAGATCGCACGCTGGCATGTGAAAAAGTCCTAGCTTGGAGGGCTAGGTGTGAAAAGTCCTAACCTGGAGGGTTAGGTGTGAGAAAATCCTAACCTGGAGGGTTAGGTGTGGAAAAATCCTAGCTTGGAGGGCTAGGTGTGGAAAAGTCCTAATTCGGAAGGGTTGGGTGAAAAGTCCTAGCTTGGAGGGCTAGGTGAAAAGTCTTAACTTGGAGGGTTAGGTGAAAAGTCCCAACTTAGAGAATTAGGTGAAAAGTCCTGGCTTGGAGGGTCAGGTGCCTAGCTTGGAGGGCTAGGTTGGATGAAGGTCTAACTCGGAGGGGTTGGGTGAAAAGTCCTAGCTTGGAGGGCTAGGTGGAAAGTCCTAGCTTGGAGGGCTAGGTGAAAAGTCCTAACTTGGAGGGTTAGGTGCAAATTCCCAACTTGGAGAGTTAGATTGAAAAATCCTTAGCTTGGAGGGCTAAGGTGAATGAAATCCTAGCTTGGAAGGCTAGGTCTGCATCCCTGGATCGGTTTGGTGACCGATCAAGGAGTTGGCACGCTGCTCCTTCATGGATCGGTCTGGTGATCGATCCAGCGATGTCTGATCAGTCTGGTGACCGATCAGGGAGTGTGTGTTTCACTCACTGCACAGCTCCTGATCGGTTCAGATTGGTCTAGTGAACGATTATTTGTCGCAAGATTCTCACTATAACCGATCAGGATGACTCCTAATCGGTCAGGAAGCAGCCTGATTGGTCTGGTGACCGATCAGGCTGGAGCCTGATTGGTCTGGTGACCGATCAGGCTGGAGCCTGATTGGTCTGGTGACCGATCAGGCTGGAGCCTGATTGGTCTGGGGACCAATCAGGAGTGTGCAGTAGACTGCTGGATCGATCTGGTGACCGATCAGGCTCCTCCCTGATCGGTCTGGTGACCGATCAGGAGCAAAACTTTAATTCAAATACGCTGTCAGAAGCTTTGATCGCGACTGTTTTCACTGTCGATTCTCTGCTACTTGCTGATTTCATTTGATATGCATTGCTAAGCCTCCGTTGGAGTGTGCAGGTGATAGCAGGTGATTCAAACACTCAAGGAGGGTCAATGGGAGGCTTTCCGTTGAGCAGGTTTGGCTGTTTCTCATTCTCAGGTTTCAACGGGCAACTGACGCAGCTGGCGACTGACGGAGGCTCAGCTGGAGAGGAGGTCTTCAGTGGACTGAGTGCTCAGGGAGGTCAGTGGGTTCAGGCTGGCTCAGTGGATGCTGATGAAGCTTGTGATGGTGAGCAGAGCTTAAGTTGAAGATGATGCAGAGGAGCTGAGGGAACAAGACAGAAAACTTGGGAAGTTTGGCTGGGATGTGTTCATGCTCTCTGTTGCTCTGTGCTTGAGCTACAACTGCTAAGGAGGTTGCTACTACACATATTCTGATCCTTGAAGCAACCTGTTGAGAGATTGCATACTTGAGCACTTGGAAGAAGAAACAAGGAGCTCGGTGAGTCCATCAGCAAGAAGACACAAAGAGGGAGTTCTTGCGTGAGATCTTGGCTGGGTGGAGCTCGGTGAGGGGTTTGCTTGTGTTCTTGCTTTCCTAAGTGCTCAGTAAGGTTTCTTCTTGTGTTTCATTGTGCTTAATTCCATATATTGTTTGAAACGCTGTGGAAAGGTTTCTCCACCGAGAAGGAAGATTTGATATCCGGATTTTCCGGGGCTTGATCTGCCGACGATCAAGGGATTGCCCACCTTAAGGGCACGCCAAGGAGTAGGGGCAAGTTATCCCCGAACCTTGTAAACAATCCTTGTTAGCGTTTATAGTTAGCTTTTCATTTCTGCATTCATACTCTGTTTGGTTTTTGCTTCCGCTGTGCTACTAATATTGAAGTGCAGAAATCTCAAAAGATAGAAAGCGATTTTTGTGTCTGGTTATATTCACCCCCCCTTTCAGCCATCCGGGTTCCAACACATATGAGACTGTATTAGCGTGGACTCTTATTGTTAGTATAACCTACTATGCATACCCGTTTGGGTATCCGCTGAGTTTATGGACTCACACCATTGCCATATATTTTTATTTTCAGATTGAAATACTTGGAGTCACCAGAAGAGCCCAGCAGTCAGTCCCTACCCATCGCGACGACAGGGTTTTGTTTTTGTACTTGGCGATGTATTTATTTCATATTTCTTTTAGGACTTTGTATATGTCTTGTGAAGGTTGTAGTGTGCCCTAAGGGGTTTATGTATTGGTTGATTTGTCGTAAGTCGGACCGGTCCGCAGTCAGGTATGATTTACTTAGTTTTATAGTTGTCTTGTGCTTTTGTGTTGTGTTTATATATTTTGGAGGCCTGAGACCAAATATATATACTGCATGAGATGTTTGTATGTGTAAATTGTCCGCCGGACAGGGGAGGTGCTGTCCGATTTTCTATTGGACCAGCGGCTCCTAGGTTTCCACATGTCTATCTTGTCAAAAGCACCACTGCCTCCCACACCGACCGGTGGAGATGATGAAGGCATCAGCGGTCTCGTGTCCATTCGATCAGTGGGGCATGGATATTGTGGGGTCATTCCCGGTCGCCGCAGCTCAAAAGAAGTTCTTGCTCGTGGCCGTGGACTACTTTTCTAAATGGATAGAAGCCAAGGCCCTAGCACGCATCACCGAGACGGCTGTGATCAACTTCCTATGGCAGAGCATCCTGTGCCGATACGGAATTCCACATAAACTCGTCTCGAATAATGGACGACAGTTCCACGGTCGGACGATACAAGAATGGTGCTCGGAATATGGCATCAGACAAGCATTCACTTCTGTGGCACACCCACAGAGCAACGGCCAAGAAAAAGTGGCCAATCGGGAAATCCTTAAAGGATTGAAGACCAAGCTGGATCATGGGAACTTGGGTGGATGAGCTCCCGAGCGTCTTATAGGCTCTGCGGACTATGCCTAAGGAAACCACTGGGAGCACACCTTTCCAGCTGATCTATGGGAGCGAAGCTGTGGTCCCAATCGAGGTCGGGTGTGAATCGGACCGGTAGGCAGCTTATGACGAGGATAACTCGGAAAGGAGACGGCTAGAGCAGGACCTGGTCGACGAAATCCGAGACAAGGCAGCCGCTAGGATGTTTGCGTACCGGCAGAAAATGAAACAGAAGTACGATCGCAAGGTTCTGCCGAGGGCATTCCAAGTGGGGGACCTGGTCTGGAAAAGAACCAAACCCGTCGGAGATGTTAGCAAGCTGGAGCCGCAGTGGAGAGGACCTTTCAAAGATATCCAAAAGCTCGCCTCGGGAGCTTATTACTTGGAGAATGAGCAGGGAAAGAAGTTGGATCGGCCCTGGAGCGCGATCCACCATCAGCCCTACCGAGTGGCCGAATGAAAACTTGTAATACAAATGTATTACACCAATGATAGTGGAAAAACACGGTCCTCACTCCACTCGCAAGTATTCCAGACTCTCGTCTCCGCACGAGTTACAATCGGGATCCGCTCCCAATCACCCCTCGGATCAGCTCTCAGTCAGACGCGTGGCGACCCACGCTCCCTGAGTCATGCCCGACCGAGTGCCCAGACTCTTGCCTTGCCAGCAAGTTATAAGCGGGCACAACTCCCGTGCCCCACTCGGTTCAGTGTCTCCGATCGGACGCGTGGCAGCCCACGCTGCTAAGAATCGACCTGAACCAGTGTCCAGACTCTCGTCTCCGCAGGAGTTACAATCGGGATCCGCTCCCAAACCCACGCTCCCTGAGTCCTGCCCGACCGAGTGTCCAGACCCTTGCCTTGCCAGCAAGTTATAAGCGAGCATAGCTCCCGTGCCCCACTCAGTTCAGTGTTTCCGATCGGACGTGTGGCGGCCCACGCTCCTGAGAATAGGCCTGAACCAGTGTCCAGACTCTCATCTCCACACGAGTTACAATCGAGATCCGCTCCCAATTGCCCCTCGGATCGGTCTCAGTCGGACGCGTGGCGACCCACGCTCCCTGAGTCCTGCCCGACCGAGTGTCCAGACTCTTGCCTTGCCAGCAAGTTATAAGCGGGTACAGCTCCCGTGCCCCACTTGGTTCAGTGTCTCCGATCGGACGCGTGGCAGCCCACGCTCCTGAGAATCGGCCTGAACCAGTGTCCAGACTCTCGTCTCTGCATGAGTTACAATCGGGATCCACTCCCAATCACCCCTCGGATCGGCTCTCAGTCGGACGCGTGGCGACCAACGCTCCCTGAGTCCTGCCCGACCGAGTGTCCAGACTCTTACTTTGCCAGCAAGTTATAAGCGGGCACAACTCCCGTGCCCCACTTGGTTCAGTGTCTCCGATTGGACGCATGGTGGCCCACGCTCTTGAGAATCGGCTTGAACCAGTGTCCAGACTCTCATCTTCGCATGAGTTACAATCGGGATCCACTCCCAACCGCCCCTCAGATCGGCTCTCTATCGGACGCGTGGCGACACACGCTCCCTGAGTCCTGCCCGACCGAGTGTCCAGACTCTTGCCTTGCCAGCAAGTTATAAGCGGGCATAGCTCCCGTGCCCCCACTCGGTTCAGTGTCTCCGATCGGACGCGTGGCGGGCCACGCTCCTGAGAATCGGCCTGAACCAGTGTCCAGACTCTTGTCTCCACACGAGTTACAATCGAGATCCGCTCCCAATCACCCCTCAGATCGGCTCTCAGTCGGACGCGTGGCGACCCACGCTCCCTGAGTCCTGCCCGACCGAGTATCCAGACTCTTACCTTGCCAGCTCCCATGCCCCACTCGGTTCAGTGTCTCCGATCAGACACATGGCGGCTCACGCTCCTGAGAATCGGCCTGAACCAGTGTCCAGACTCTCGTCACCGCATGAATTACAATCGGGATCCGCTCCCAATCACCCCTCGGATCGGCTCTCAGTCGGACACGTGGCTACCCACGCTCCCTGAGTCCTACCCGACCGAGTGTGCAGACTCTTGCCTTGCCAGCAAGTTATAAGCGGGCACAGGTCCCGTGCCCCACTCGGTTCAGTGTCTCCGATCGGACGCGTGGCGGCCCACGCTCCTGAGAATCGGCCTAAACCAGTGTCCAGACTCTCGTCTCGGCACGAGTTACAATCGGGATCCGCTCAAAATCACCCCTCGGATCAGCTCACAGTCGGACGCATGGCGACCCACGCTCCCTGAGTCCTGCCCGATCAAATGTCCAGACTCTTGCCTTGCCAGCAAGTTATAAGCGGGCACAGCTCCCATGCCCCACTCGGTTCAGTGTCTCCGATCGGACGCGTGGCGGCCCACACTCCTGAGAATTGGCCTGAACCAGTGTCTAGACTTTCTTCTCTGCGCGAGTTATCAATCGGGATCCGCTCCCATCCATCTCCTCGGATCGGCTCTCAGTCAGACGCGTGGTGACCCACGCTCCCTGAGTCCTGCTAGACCGAGTGCATTATTTCTCGTTCTAAGAAGACCTATGTGCGGCGATGATGATCCGAACTAGTCAAGTCGGCGGGTTCGTTCGGTCAACTCAGACCTGGTATTCATCTGCTCCACCACACATGCCCGAGTGGCCAACACTTGGAAGCTGCGACGCTCAAGTGTTCAACTCTGCTGCTCATAAATGTCGAATCGTATAATCACGCTCTCTCTCGATTGGTTGGCATGGTGAAATCCTCGTGTGCGGGTATTTCCAGCGTTCACTCGTCAATCTAGGTCAAGTCGATGTTGCCTCATTCGGGTTGCCTACGCCCGAGCCCCCAACACTCATACAAGTACAGAAGCATACGCATGCATAAACACAAAGGGAAAATAATGACATTTAAAGGCAGTGATGGTACAAAACGAGGCCCGACCTCTAACAAAAAGAAAAGAAATGAAAAGCGGGGTACATTCCACAACCGTTGCTCATGGCTCACGGGCCGACCTATGGGTTTCGCGTTGGAATTTGCATGGTGTAGAGCCTCGGCATAAGACCGAGCATGCTTCAAGTCCCGCTGAGTCACCTTCAGTACCGACTCCTGGACGCCATGTTCCTTTTTGAGTCACTGAAGTTCTCTCAAGCGAGCACTAAGCTCATCTTCTTTGTCCTTTAGGTCTGCACCAAGGGCGGAAATGGTGTGGCATGCCTCCAGAAGTTGTGCCTTGACCTTAACCAGCTCCGCGTTGGCCTGGCTCTCGAGGTCCCGAGCCACGCACTCCGTCTGCTCCAAGTGGACAATTCGGCGTTGCACCTGGGCGGCCGAGGCGTTAGCAAGGTTTAGTGCTGAAGTCAGTTCGTCCACGTGGGCCACCGAGCCCTAGGCACGGTCGAGAAGGTTTAAGTTCTCAGCACGTAGCCGGCTCAATGTCTCCTCATTAGACTGCATCTTCGCGTGGTGGAGTTGCATCTCTAGTCTTTCCGCCCGAGCCTCTGCTAGCTGCAAAGCTCGAGTGTAGCTCAACAGGCAGGCACCCATGTCATAGGTCGAGCCGTAGAACTGCAAGCAAGATAGCAAGCATTAAAATCAAAGAAAGAAACATGGGTGAAGAAAAGAACCAAACATGACTGGCCACCGAGATAAAGGAGTCGGCTCGCTGGACAGGGCTCCAGTAGCTGGCTTCATGGAGGCCGTCATTGAAACGCTCGCCAAGCAAGCCATACAGATGAACCTCCCGAGCCTGCTCCTTGAACTCGGGCTCGGCGGTAGGCACCGCTCGGTAGCCCGTGGTGGGGTCGGCTCGGGATGGCATGACCAGGTGCAAAGGCCAGTGGACAGAGAACGGCGATGTAGAAGAAGAGGAAGCCTCGCGAGTCGTAGCGCTCGGGGAGGAGGTCTGAGTCAGAAGGGAGTAAACGACAATTCCCTCTGCAGCAGAGGGCGCTGGAATGAAAGCCCCTGGCTGAGCCACGACGGGGTAAGCATCGCGAGTTGGTGGAGGAAGAGTGGCCTCGCGAGCTAGCGGAGGATGAGTGATCTCCTGAACAGAGATCACCCGAGTGGGGGTCGTGGACCCCTGTTCGGTCACGGCTGGGAGAAGAACCCCAACCTTCTTCACCGGGCAGGGAATGGCGGCTGCTCCGCATGAAGATAAAGAGTTAGCCGACCAGAGCATCTGGCGCCAGGTCTTTAGTGGTCGATCGGCCATATCTACAACTTCCAGATCGGAAGCTAGCACTTCCCGCACCAGTTCTTTCCCCCTTACTCGAAGTAATCACAGGGGCGGAAGTTGTTGTCAGAAGTACAGTTGTCTTGAGGGGAGAATCTTCGTCGGAGGGAAGGAAAATTTCGAAGATTTCTTCGTCCAAATCCATGGACGATATCTGGTAATGAGGGGTTGCCGGGGAAGATGACCGTGATAGTGATAGAAGTAGCAAGAAGCATTGGATTGCTGGAGTTTTGGTTAATGGCAAGGCCTGCGGCCCACACCTATATATAGGGGGGAGTAGCATATCTTGGCCGTTCAAGGAAAGTCCTGGCATAGGGCGGGATCAAGTGGGAGCCCTTCGATCGAAGCACGGGGGAATCCCAAGGCTAGGCGGGATGCAAGCATGCGGTCGGTGATAGACGGTTCACTGCTCGAAGGCACCGAGGACCGGTGATTGACGCTTCACTGCCTGATACATCATTCGCCCAATGACACGTCTACTCGCCAATTAATGCAGTCGTCAGAAATCGGGATACAAATCGGCCTGATATGACGATCGAAAAGACATGAGATGGTCGGTTGGACGACCGAGGCAAAAGGGACTGACCTGATCCAGGCCCTGGTAAACCGCAACTCCCTTGGTTCGAGTCCCGGTCGGACGTGTGGCGGCCCACGCTCCCCGAGCCTGACTCGACCAAGTGACCAAGTCCTTACAGACGGGCGAGTTCCCGCAAAAATCCCTTGGTTCGGGTCCCAGTCGGACGTGTGGCGGTCCACGCTCCCCGAGCCTGACTCGACCAAGTGGTCAAGTCCTTACAGACGAGCAAGTTCCCGCAAAAATCCCTTGGTTCGGGTCCTGGTCGGACGCGTGGCGGTCCACGCTCCCCGGGCCTGAGTCGACCAAGTGGCCAAGTCCTTATAGACGGGCAAGTTCCCGTAAAACTCCCTTGGTTCGGGTCCCGGTCAAACGCGTGGCGGCCCACGCTCCCCAGGCCTGACTCGATCAAGCGGCCAAGTCCTTACAGACGGGCAAGTTCCTACAAAAATCCCTTGGTTCGGATCCCGGTCGGACACGTGGCGACCCACGCTCCCCGGGCCTGACTCGACCAAGTGGCCGAGTCCTTACAGACGGGCAAGCTCCCGCAAATCCCTAAGCATAAGTACCAGTCGGCCGCGTGGCGACTCATGCTCTCCAAGCGCTAGCCAACTCGAAGAGCTTACAGTGTGAAGTTATAACATTCAAGTGTTCCACGCGGACACCCGCAAAATCTAGTAGCCCGAGTATATCCTCGCCTGAGTGGCGAACACTTAGAAGTTTTCGGGTACTCCCTCATGTGGTTCAGTGGCTCGAAGAAATCGAGTCAATCGTGCAACCTCTCACCCGAGTGACTCTCGCTCACGATCATTAACAGTCGGAAGTAAGAGCAGTCACAAGAAGTTTGAGCAAAAAGGAAGGATTGCATGTCGAGGGATAGGTACCCACCTTGTTTAAGTTGCCGGAGCATACTAAGCGCTCGATGCATCAGCATGACTTGGAGACGCTCCGAGATCTGATCAGAATGAGCCTTGGAGTTGATGCACTCATGCCTATGGGCTTCTAACCTATCAGCTTCCGTCTCTTTATAGGAGCGAAACTCCACCAACTTTGCCTGAGTTGCTTCCCACTCGGCCTTCTCCTTCATCAGCCGTCCGAGCTCCTCCTTTGGTCTTGCAATGACTGATCTTTGGAGGAGAGCTCAGCAGACAGTTCGGCTACCCTCTCTGTTTGAGCCGAGACCTCTGTGTCCATGGTTTCCAGTTGGGCCTTGAGGGAATCGGCGGTCGCGGACGCCTCTTGTAGCTGAGCCTCCGCTTGGGTCAGCTTGTCCTGGGTCTTCGCCTGAAGAGCCCAGGCCTTCCGCTCATTATGTTTCAGGGCAGAGATCTTGAGGTTCGTTTGGGATACAGCCAGGTTCTCGACCTGGCTGCAAGCGACCTCCAACTGCCCTTCAGAACGAGCCAGTCAGTCCTGCAGGGCCTGGACCTCGGCTTACAAGTTGTTTCGTTAGAGACGAGCTGAGTGTGCTTTAGCTGAGTCTCCAGACGTTCCACTTCCTCTCGGCCTCTCTCCAGACGTTCCACTTCCTCTCGGCCTCTTCCCGGGCCAAGGCATGGGTCAGGATTGCCATAGAAAGGCCATGGCATGATCCCCAGAACTGCGAAACAGGCATCAACCTTGGGGGCATGAAACAGAATATTCAATGGGGGACAAGATTAATCCCATGCATACCTGAGTGGCTTTGAGGAAAAAGGCGTCGGCATTACTGCGAGACCCCCAAAAGTAGGACTCCTCGAGTCCTTGTGCATAACGATAGGCCACCGACCCATACATACGTATATCCTGGTGTTGGTCGGGTAGCTCGCCCTGCGGCATCTTCAGATGGCAGTCGGACCGGATAGGCACCAGAAGGTGCACCATCGGACGGTCGACTTGCTCCCCAGCGGATGGGATTCCCGACCCCGCAAGCCATGACCGGTTAGGAGCAACAGAGGATATGGAGGGGTCGGTCGTGGGCATAATTGCGGGGGAAGCGGCAACGGGGTCGATAGCAGGTATAATGGCGGAAGGATCGGCAATAGGAGCAGCAACGGGAATAATGGCGGTGGAGGTAGGGGAAGTTCCCAAGTCGGGAACCGTTTTCTTCTTCTTCTTCTTCTTCTTCTTCTTCTTCTCCAAGCGTTTGCTGGAAGAAGGATGCGATGAGCCTCTTGTCGGGGAAGATGCTCGTCGGTGTTTGGAAGGAGTAAGTTGCTGGGTAGCTGTGGGTGGCACCGTCCCAGAAGCAGCGGGCGCTGACTCCAGGACGGTCGGAGTAGGGATCGTCGGGACGCCCTCCGTCGAGGCACCTCCCCTTGTTGCCAGCTTGGCAGCAATCCGGGTTTGCAGCTCGGCCTCGTCCAGTCTAAAGCCTTCCTTCAGGGATGCGGACAACATCACGGGAACTACAAGAGTAGCATGAGCTCAGCCAGAGTTAAAGAGTATTCAAGGGCGATATCATAATACTTACCGACTACGGACAATGGTGGAGTCGGCATGGGGCTGAGACCGAAGGCGGAAAGAATCTCCTCCCTCAGCAAATGCACTCCGTGAAAGTGCCTACCTTCTAGCTCAGCTGTGACCGACTGGTAGGCTGCGGAGGTGCGATAGTTTTTGGAGAGGGGCGGAGGAAGGAAACTCCTCGACCCAGGCCGTGGGCCAACTCGGGGCCAAGGTGGGCTTAATGAAAAAGTAACGTTCTTTCCATCCTTTATTGGAAGAGGGAAGTTTCAGGAGGAAGGAGGCTTTAGCTCGGGCTTGGAAGAAGAAGTCGCCCGACTCTTGTTGTTTGGGGTAGAAAAAGTAATGGAAGTGCTTGGGCTGTAAGGGAATTTTATACAAGGTAAAGATAATGGTCGAGCCACACATCAGACGTATGGCGTTCGGGGCCAGTTGAGGTAAAGGAATATGGAAGTATTCGCAGATAGAGGAGATGAAAGGATGAATGGGAAATCGGAGACCGACCTGCATGTGGTCTCAAGACAAAGTGAAATAGCCCGACGGAGCAGAGTTGGGCCGATCGGTTAATTTGGGCAGACGCATTTGGTGGTCAGAGAGGATCAAGAAGTCTGACTGGATTTGCTCCAGGTCGAAGGCAGTAAGATCAGTTACCATGGCCGAATACCATGGCGAAGAAGGGGAGGAGGATGAAAAAGGGGAGTCCATTAGATCAGAAAGGGAGAGGAAACTAACTGGAGAAGAGAACTGCTGGAGAAGAAAGTTGAAGGGGAAAGGATGTCGAAACCCTTGCAGAGCTCAAAGCGGCAGAAGAACGGTGTGGAAGTTAAGATGCAATGGTAAGAACAACAGGGTGGACAGCCTATTTATAGGGTCAGAAGAAGGACACCAGTCATCCGATGGCGAGCTGGGAGAAGCGCGGGACCTTGCCGGAACCGTCTGATCAGGCTCGGATAGTTCTCGAAATGGCAGATCACACGTGTGGGTTGAATATTCACGAAGAGGGATGGCATATCCCTCGTCGCACGAGTACGAGTGGCTTGGGGAGGCGAGTCCCGGGTCATTAAGGAAGCAATAAAAGAAAAGATACGCAATGATGTCGCGGAAAGAAGGCGAAAAGGTTTTCGAAGAGACAGGTTACCCAGTGGATGAGTAGTCCATGCAAGGCCGATCATAACGGCTAATCACAGGACATGTTCACTCGGGTGCGCCAGGATCAGGCCAGAGTCATGGTCCAGTCAGTCGGACTGCGTGCCTCCTTCAACTAGACTTGAGGGGGATGCTTATGATCCCAGGCCAGCTTATGTGTAGCTTGGCCCGGTAGCCTGCCGCCTAGTCAGCAGAGGATAGATCCACGGGCTGCGGGAGCCTGTGGGATGGAAGGCCCATACAGGCGACCTGGCCTAGCTCCCTCGGGAAGATGAAGGGATAGGCCCAGGTCATCGTCTAGACTCTCTCGCGGGCATGACCTCGTGCTCTTCTCCGGAGGTTCCCAGTCGGGCGCGTGGCGTCCTAGGCATTCAGATAATGTCTAACTCAATCTATTACCCCTCTAGGTTTGGCTCCTAGCCAACGCGTGGCGGCCCACGATCCTGGGGTAAGCCCGAACACGAGGAAGCTTTAGCCAATATATCACAGTCAGTGCCCTCAGTCGGCACCTGTCTCCTAGGCCCTTAGTCGACCTCATCAGTCAGTGCCCTAAGTCGGCACCTATCTCCTAGGCCCTCAGCCGGCCTCATCAGTCAGTGTCCTCAGTCGGCACCTATCTCCTAGACCCTCAATCGGCCTCATTAGTCAGTGCCCTCAGTCGGCACCTATCTCCTAGGCCCTCAGACGGCCTCATCAGTCAGTGCCCTCAGTTGGCACCTTCCTTCTAGGCCTTCAGCCGGCCTCGTTACTCAGTGCCCCCAGTCGGCATTTTCCTTTTAAGGGCTCTCAGTCGGCCCTAGCATGCCCTAGCATGCAGAACAACCACTCCCTGACATCAGATTACCCAAAGCAATACGGGGTCGGCGCAGGATTGGTGCCACCCTGGCTCAAACAACGGATATCCTGTTGATGGCTTGATCTTCCTGTCATACCCTATCCCCCCGTACTATGACCACATACACTGGTGTCAAGCTGAGCGACGCCAAATGGCGCCGGCCATTAAGTTGACAGTGCCTCTTTCCTTAACCCAGTATGCACTACTTTATCCTGCCACCTCTGGGCATGCATCACTTTGTCCTCGCTATATGGCAACAGGTGACAAGTGGGGCAGCAGATGTCAACTTCCCCGGCTATATAAGTCTCTCCACTCCGCATCTCTCAGGTACTCACAATAATGCATTGTTTACTGTTTGATTGCTTTCCATTCGCTTGCCACCGTCGAGTACTAACTTGACCGTCGGAGTGCCTGGTCGGGGACTTTTCTCGGCGGGTTCTAACAGTCTCTGTCTTGTAGGACAGGAGCGAGCCAGCTTCACAGTCATCCTCAGCGGTTTCGTGATCCCCGGAGGACCATCCCGCCCTTAGGACCGTCACCTCACTTCGCGACAGGATCATATTTCATAGATAAAAAAGGTTAAAGTATACCCTTATCTTTTCATTCCTTACTCACTTCCTTCCCAATAGGATTTTAAATTCCTCTTTCTCTCATCTCCTTCTAAATGCATTACAAGGGTCATTAAGCTCGCCCCCGGGCTATGGTGCCACAGAAGGACGACTAATTATCTCCTAAGTACCTCATCTCCTTCTAAATGCATCACAAGGGTCACTGAGCTCGCCCCCAGGGCTATGGTGCCGTAGAAGGGCAACTAATTTTCTCCTAAGTACCTGTGGTTCAATCTCTAGTTACGGCGAAATTTTGCAAGAATTTTTTCTCCAAATGAGGCACGTAACCATGAGATGTTGAACTTCTGACAATTTGTCAGGAGTACTTTTCGATTTATCCTAATGATCAATAAAAATAATTTTAAAACTGAATCGATCATCCCAAATCTAATATTATCTAATTTGATTAATCATTTTTTACCAGGGTCATTTAGCTCAAACGACTCCGATTGAGTATCACCTCAAGGCCATCGCACTCACTTTCATAGCGAATCCAATTCATCGGCATCATGCACTTCGACTAGAACTCATGTCACTGAATCACGTGCGAAGTACACCCGAAAGAGTCCAATGAACAAGCAGCACGTGGTCGATGCTATGGACCTCCCTCGCTCGATCCGAAAATGAATTATGAGACGTGAGAGTTTCATTATCTATATTAACTATCATCCAATTACTTATCATTTAGACTTTTCCATTTTATTTTCCTCTAATGATAATGAGCGATCTAGTGATGTGATGGATCCATATTTTTCCTTTTCGATATGAGATAATTTTATATCCTTTTCCATAATAAAGTTTTATTTGGATTCACACTAATAATTAAGTTCTTATCCATCCGAAATTAATTTTAAGAAATTAAATATTTTAAAATTATCTTTTCAAAATTTATATTTTAATTTTTTTTAAAGTTCATTAATTCAAAACAAATTTTCCAACAAATACAAAATAAAATCAAATAAGAGAAGAACAATCCTAAAAAACATTTAATTTGTTAGTATTTCTTTGTCTTTGAGGATTGAGCATTGTTATTTTAAATCACTAATATGATCTTATGTTGATTTCAAGATTAATGGTTGACTAATATATAAAATATTATCATCATGAGATCTGATGATTAATTCCTGATTAATAATCAGGTTTTTATCTTGGAAAAATTATCCTAAACTCCCTGCAAACTTAACTTTCTCCTCAGTCTCTGTGTCAGAAAAAATTTATTTTCACTCCCTACATGCAATATTTCATATGTTTCAACTACAGATTTACCAAATTATCTCTCAATTTTTTTTAGGTACAAAAATTCTGAAATCAAGTATCATTCTTTCTAAATTCAGCATCAGTTAACTAAAATTCAGTATATTTTATATCAAATTGAGTATGACCTAATCAATTCATCCTAAGCTAATCAATTGGTATGAACTCCTAATTAATTGGTCTGGTAGAAAAAGAATTGTGCTCAATTTGATAGAACATATACTAAATTCTAATTGAAATATACTGAATTTAGGAAGAATTATACTTATTTTTGGACTTTTTATATGTATAAAAAGTGTGGTACTTAATTTGATAGAAAATATACTAAATTTTCATTATATGATACTAAATTTAGGAGAAATTATACCTTATTTTGAACTTTTTTACCTAAAATAATAAGGACAATAGTATGAACTCCTAATCAATTGGTTCGGTGGAAAAAGAATTTTGCTCAATTTGATAGAACATATACTAAATTCTAATTAAAATATACTGAATTTAGGACGAATTATATTTCTTCCTAGAATTTTTATACGTAAAAAAAGTGTGGTACTTCATTTGATAGAAAATATACTAGATTTTAATTATATGATACTGAATTTAGGAGGAACTATACCTCATTTTAGATTTTTTTATACTTAAAAATAATAAGGGCAATTAGGTAAAGTAATATTTATTAGGGAGCTGAAGCAAATGAAACTTTGTATGTAAAGAGTAACAATGAACTTTTTCTGACATAAGGACTGAGGATAAAATTTAAGATTCAAGTGAGGATTTAAAGACAATTTACACTTTTATCTTCCTTCCATCATGCATTAATTGGTTTTATAGCTAATAATTATTCATGATTTATCTTCCTTTGCAATAACATGAAATTACTATGAAAAACACTCGAGATAAACATTATCACGTTTTTACCCTCACAAATATGATCTCCAAGTCCCAGTTAAATAATCCCTTGCCTAATAATAATAAAAAATTCAATTACTAGTTTTTAAATACTTCTTGTCGATTGAAAATAACCCTCACTTTACACATCCAATGGATAGTTGGGCAATTGATAACCTGCGCTTCTAGTCGATTGGATTAAGTTCCATTCAGTTGAAGACCTAATGGAAAGCAGCAAAGAATTTAACGAAAATTGGATTTTACGATGAAATTTATGATGAATTAAAAATAAAAATTGTCAAAAAAAAATTTTACGATGAATTTTATTACAAAAATCGTCGCCAAATAGTCGTCCCAAAATTCAAAGACAAAAAAATTGAATTTCTTGCAAAACCTTGCGACAAATTCAATTTTCGTCGCCAAATTCATTATCGATTTTTTGAGATAAATTCAAAATTTGACGCAATTTTGGCAACGAATTTAAAATTTGTCGTAGATATTGTGATGAATTTAAAATTTATTGCAAAATCTGTGACGAATTTTGAAATTTATCGCAAAATTTGCGACAAATTTTAAATTTGTTGAAAAATATTTGTGATGAATTTATAAATTTGATGCAGAATTTGTGACGAATTTATAAATTTGTCGAAGATTTTAGTGACGAATTAAAAATTTATCATAGCTTTTGCAACGAATTTCAGAATTTGTCGCAGAATTTCTAGGACAAAAACATAAATTTGTTGCAGAATCTACGATAAATTTTGAATTCATAGTAGAAATTCTACGTCAAATTTGAAAATTCGTTGCAAAATCGGCAACGAATCTAATAATTCATTGTAGATTTTTTGCAATGAATTTATAAATTTGTTGTAGATATTGCGACAAATTTCAAAATCTGTCGCAAGTTTTGCGATGAATTTCAAATTTGTCGCAGAATTTGTCGTAAAATTTTGTGACATTTAAAAATTCATTGCAAAATCTACCACAAATTTATAAATTCGTCGCAGATTTTGAGACAAATATATTATCACGGCCTAAGAGAGTATCTCCTATGTACAACAGATAATCTGGAACATTTATACATGTCTCATAACAAGATATAGCACAACCTCGCATAACTGATATCACAATAATAAATAAAAGCTCCGCAACCACATATTTAATATCGATTAGAAAGATAAAAATAAAAGAAAATCATATCTCTAAATTAAAACTCAAATTAAATCTAAAGACAAATATACCAGTCCATAACTGCATAAACATAACTCTACTAAGACAATAAATACCAGATTAATAAAGTAAATACGAAAATAAAGAAAGTGCGGGAACAAAGTAAATACAAGAAAACTCTAATACGCTCGACATCATGAGACTGACAACTGGATCCTCTCATAGCTCCAAGTAATGCATTTATCGGCTACCTGAAACAGAATTAGATGGTAGGGGTGGTGAGTCCAAGCGGACTCTGCGGATATAAGAGTAGATAAATACATGACATAAAATAAAATATAACAAGCAAAAAGAAATAACAATATATAGTCTCCAGAACGGAATAACACATATGTGAATATGTAAGACTAAATGAAAAGTGCAACCATAAATAATACATGTATGTCAACTAAATGCAGCAATCATAACTCATATAAATGCAGCAAATACAAAGAAAATGCAAAAATATAATAAATGCACATGATACAATGACATATGTCACCCATGATGTCAGTCAAGCTGTCATCACATCACATATGTGTGCCCGAGTGGGTAGGGACAACTGTACGCACTCCAACAACTACTACTACTATAAGTGGTTGAGTGGACAGGATGCTGGGAAGCCAACTACTTCAAAATCCCAAGAAAAAGGGAGTCACCAACAGCTCTGATATCCCTCGAAAACCAACGATGAGGGTGTCAACTGCATGCCTACGACTCTAACATCCGCTATCCATGAATGGTCAAGTGTGGCATAATAGGACAACTACTCACACTCTAGAAACTACTACTACCCATGAGTGGTTAAGTGAGCAGAGCAGCTAAATGACTGATGAGTCAACTTGGATGCAAGGTACAACCTCAAGAATGTCACAAGCTCTTAAACTGCTAGAAATTCCAAATAAGTACAAGATTTTTAAAGTAATTTGTCAAGATCCTTTGAATGCTGACCGATTAGTCAATTTAGATTCTGTTGAAGTGAGGGAATATGTGCTCACTTTAATCTTACTATAGTCGGTTAAGATTCTGATTTTGGAATTTTTCTTCAACTATTGAGTTTGATGTTTTATGGGTAGGTATTTTGTTTAAGTCTCATAGTTGATTTTGTATTGAGATAACCATTTGAGTAACTCTCATTTTATGGGTAGGTATTTTGTTTATGGGTAGGTATTTTGTTTAAGTCTCATAGTTGATTTTGTATTGAGATAACCATTTGAGTAACTCTCATTTTGTGTTAAGAAAAAGATACTGTTTAAAATGGTAATGGACAACGTTATTACTGGTATTGTTTTTGGCAATATTTTGAATATGTTGCTTGATGTGCTAAATTTATTTCGTTTTGAAAGCACTAAAGTAATCACAGATAGACTAAAGTAAGTAATCACATATAGTATATTGCATATGTTGAGAGGCTCATGACATATTACATATATTGAGTTCATGTAAGTAACTACATATCAAGCAAGCAATCAAGTAGTTGAGCGACTCCAATTATGTATTTCATTTTTTTTAAGTTTCAGTCATCTCATAATGTATGTTTTCCTTTTCAAGGTGGTGATTCTTATTTTATTTATTTAAGTATGAATAATTAATTTCTAGAAAACATATATTCCAATTATAATGGTATGGTAATGGTTAAAATGGAAAAAAGTAAACTTTATTTCAATTATAATATTATGGTAATGGTTAAAATGAAAAAAGAAAAATAATAAAATAAATTAATAATAGAAGATGTGGAATACATAAATAAATTAAAATATCTTTATCGATGACTTTTATGTTATTTAAAAAATAATAAAATTATATATTAATATTTTTTTAATACATTGACTAATAAGGGTAACTATCGACCAGTGTTGTCTCAAAGTTACTTGGGATCGTAGGCGGAAAAAAATAATTAGGCTATTAATATTTTTGAATATGTTTTTAAAAAAAATCACTCATCCTTTTTCATGAATGACGTGTTTAATTTTTTTTTAAAAAATAAAATATTAGTTTTTAAAAATATTTTTTTATAAAATTTGGTTTTCTAGCTTTATGAGATGTAAAAAATATTCAATAAATTTTTATATTCATGTTTTAATAAGATTTTTTTTTTTCAAATGATAAAATTGATAAATTATTTAATTTTCTACTGAAAATCCAAATGATTTTTCATTTAAGTTTCCAATTATATTATTTTTTGAGTTTTGATTTTGAATGTTAAATAAACTCTTCTATTTTTTATATTATTTTATATCTAGAATCATATTTTTTAGAAAATATATATATAATCAAATAATAATATAAAAGAAAATATAAATCTCTGCAATTTTATCAAAATAAAATTATTTAAAATTTAAAAAAAAAACTTGATTTATATAGTATAATTTCAATTTGATGATATTCGAAAGTTCGATTATTACTTCCATAACTATAATATAAATAAATAAATATCAAATTTTATAATATTTTGATATTTTAAAAAACTAGTATTCTACTTTGCATTTATATAGATAAAAAAAGTTCTTATTCAAATTCTCATTTTTTATATAGGAAAAAAAATTGAGCGAGGAAAAAATATTACTAGCAAAGAAGAAGGGTGCTTGTCTTTCTTCGAGAATATCATCAAAAGGTCTGAGAGAGAAGATTAGGAAAAAGATGTAAGAGAATGAGAACAATACAGAATTATTGATCGACTAGGGTTTCATCAAAGTTGCAAAAAATATTTAAAAAATAAAATAAAAAATTAATAAATTTCATTTAAAATGGGGAAAGAGAATGTAATTAAATACATTTAATTGATATGAGAATTCAATTAAATGTGAAAGAATTCAATTGGGGAAGGGGATATAATTAATAAAGAAATAAATTAATAAGGAAATAAATGGTAATGGATGTTAATAATGGATTGTGATATTAATTGTAGATTTTATAAAATGATGATATTTAATATTTTATAAAATTTATAAACCCCAATAAATTAGGGGAGGAAGGCCTATGTCCTGAGCCAACTGTCAACCCGGGAAATCCAAGGCGGACCATTTGAGGGAAGATTCTTACAAGCGAAGGCACTGTCTCAAATCCACACTGAAGAATATAGTCCGCTTCTTCCTTTCCGTTATCCCTTCCTGTTTGTTATTGCTATTTTATGATGGAATTGTCGAAGATCAATTGAAGGGCTAAGGAGAGAGATAGAGGAGCAGGGAAGGTTGATTTATAGTTTGAATTGAAATTTCTAAGCACCAAACGTTAAATTTAGATAAATATAAAAATTAATTTAAAAAGGATAAAAATTAAAATGGTATCCATTTTTTTTAACTTTTTTAAAAATAAAATAAAATCTAATATATTTCTCACCTTAAAAATATTCATATTTTAGAAAAAAATATAATTGATGCGATTCAACCACTATTATAATATAAAATGAAAATATTTTAATTTAGTTAAAATTATTATTAATCATTTTTTTATTAATTTTTTAAAAATAATAATAATTGAGTAAAAAATTTTTAAAATTAAAAATATATTAAGGTGTTATTTTTTTTATAAAAAAAGTGTATTATTATTTTGTTTTAATTATTATTTTCAAAAATAGATTGAACGTTTTAGTTGGGGCGGACGGTTAATTTTTTATAAATTTGAGTGCGTGTTTTTAATAGATTGAGGTCAAGACTTATGATCACATTAAATAAGTGTGCTTTAAAATATATTTCTAATTAATTAAAAAATTCCACTGTGATTAAATTAATATCCAAAGTAAATTATTTTTATTTTAATATTAAAATATTTCCTCTTATTCTCCAATACGTCGTGATAATTAAAGTGTTATTTTACGTTTATCGAAATTCACTGTTAAATTAATTTTAATTGACAAAATCTCAGCTCGCCTCTCATTCGAAGACTAACGAGAGATATTAGAGAATAAAATCGGCCCTGCTACAACTTTATCCAGACCTTTTCATTTACCCCCTCGGCGAATAGGTCAATTCGTGCTCCGGCCCATGTAAAAGGGTAATCGGGCCCAGCTATGGGTGACCTAGCCTATAAATATGCAGATCAGGGAGTCTTTTTTCTCACAAACCATTCACCGAAACCTCGATTCTTTTCTCCGGGCGATTCTGGTTCTCCGAGCGATTCTCCGCTCTATTCTCGTTCTCCGGAGGCGATTCTTGTTCCCCGGTCGATTATTATTCTCCGGGCGTGATGTCTCCTCCGTCGATCACCGGAAAGCCTCCTCCGCTGAGTTCCATCAATGGAAATTCCCCAACGCTGAGTTCGATCACCGGAAAGCCGGTGATCGTTAGGGTTAAGCGGAAGGCTTCCCAAGAAAAACTTGACTCTTTCTGTAAGTCGTTTTTGTTTCCTTTTGCCTTTTGGATAATATTAAAATGGGAGCTATAGGTGGGGGGTTTTTTGGTTTTTATTCGCTCAGGGTTGGAGATTAATGAAAGGCCACATAAAAAGGCATTATTGAGTCTGGGAAATCTCTCCATATTTGATTGCGGCACAGGAAAAGGTACATATAACCTTCGCTTTTTCTTTTTACTGTTTTTAATGGGATTATCATAATTTCAATGCATTCATTTATTGAGTTGTTGTTACTTGAAAATGGAGGGACTCGAAAATGGTTTCTAGATATAATATATGGTCTATATATGATAGAGACTTGGAAAGAATGAGTCAAACTGAAATGGGGTTGCATGTATTAAAGGTCTGCTATTAGTGTATATTAATTGATGAATGATATAGTTATCTGCTAGTAGCTTATATTAATTTAGAAATGATATTGAATATAATTATGGATTTTGTAGTCATGATTTCAACAAGAAAAGTCTTCAATGAGTCATTTTGATGCTGCGTAGCCTTATATTTAACATCCCTCACATACATCTTAAGATTTCTGCTTCATGTCTTGTCCAATCTGAAGAATTTGTGTTCAGTCTCGTAGTTGTAGCAAGTACGCCCTATTCCTCAATATAGATAGTTTGTTGATTCTTCATCTCTTGTATTTCAATCTCCTCAACTCTGAAAGCTCCAATCCCATAGAGTCATATGCTGCCTCTTATTTTTTCCATTCCTCGTTCATGAAGAAGTTTTTGCAGACAAGAAGTTCATGGTTGTTTATTGCCACCACAAACATGTTACCTACCCTAAGCATTGGCCAATCAAATGTTTTATCTTTTCACGAAATATTAGTCCCATGTTATACTCTCGTTGGCTATTTTATCTTCTAATTGGTGTTATATATACTGGTTTGGTTGTCATTTTGTTTAGAAAATACTTGATATGTAGTAGTTTTTTCCCTTTGAATTGGGTGCAGTGATGCTATGTTCAAACACTTAAACATTAGATTAGATGATCGGCAGAAACTCAATTAGACAAAACAGTTAGAGCAGTGGGTTTTTGCAAATGTTTTGTTCATTAGGTTACCTCGAAGATCTATCACATAGGTTGAGTTTTCTGTTTTGGTGAAAGGGAATCATGAACTCTTGTATAATGCCCAATGATGTAAGTATAAAGCTACTGGAAAGACCTGAGGAGTTCCTTGTAAGTTTGTCATTGACTAAGTTTTAAAAATGATAGACCCTCATGTTCTATGTTTTGCTTTGTAATTTCTGATAAGTAGCTTTGATTGGCTGCCTATTCTGTGAACATATATGACTAAAAATTTCTCATCAACAAGGCTTCTAAAATGCAGTTCTCAATGAGCCTGCAAGTAAGAAGGTGCTGGTTCAGCGTCTAGAGACAGTTGGGCACTCCCAATCTGTCAAAGATGTGCTGGATTCATTTCTGGTTAACACCTAATCTATGTTACTCTCTGTTTACTCCTATGTCAATTGATTTGAGAGGTGGTTATTTTTTGTTTAACATGTTCCTCTTTCTTCCACTTGTTTATATTAACACAGTTTATGATGCTCCTACTTGTAGTAAATCAGATAATCTAATAATTTATTTTAACCTTTAATCACTTCTTGTCTTTTGTAAAAATATGAATGTTATTTTGTCTGCTCAATAATGATGTGTTTGAAATAGAAGTAGCCGATGAAGGCCAATATTTTTAAGGCTTTACTGTCTTGTTTTTTCCCTCCCACAATTATTCTCTCTTTGTTAAAAAAAATAACTTAGGATATTTATTGTTCAATGGATGAGATTTTCATAGATCACCTGCAAGCATATTACTTTGCACTTCTAAGATTATTTAGTCACTATCATCTTTCCTTTGAACATCTAATCTCCAATTGTAATTCATTGGTTTAGACTTCATCTGTTGAATTTCTTAGTAATCTTCTTTCTCTCTCTCTCTCTTTTCATCCAGGAACAACCTTCTAGAAATACAAAACAATTTAAGGGGAGATCTAAGGAGCATAGAAGTTTGTATAAACCTGATAAGGTATGTTATCAATTCAATTTCTTATGTTACATCAGGAGATGATGTTACTCTAACCTAATCTTGCAGAATTGTTTACCATTTCACTGTTGCAATTTTCCTTTGATTTATATTTACTATTATCGTCACTGCTAAAATGACACAATTTTATGCAATTTCTGCCATGTATTATATTTTGATTCCTACCTTAATCATAAAACTTTCCAAAAGGATGTTTTTGTCAGCACATAATTCTCACATAGAATTGATTATTAATCTTTTGCAAAGATAAGTTATTGGACTCTTTTTTATTATCGTCCATGGTCTTTCTTTTTTTTTTTTTGGGAAATGCATAGCTCTTGATTTGCTTACTTTGATGCCATTATTATTTTTTCTAGTTTAATAACTTTACTCAATCCTAGAATATTCAGCATTTTTGCCTCAAATAATATATTCATTCTTGTTACACTTTCTGTGCCTGCAGAAACATGATCAATTGCGGTCCAAGGCTATAAAAGAGCATGAGGTGGATTATTACTCTTTCATGTCATTGAATTGTTATTGCAGTTTCTCCAACATGCACATTTGAATTTTTGTGTTAGATGTTTTCTAATGTAACATTTGTTTTACATATCTTGGACTTAGGTTTTCTCATTTTACACATTTAGATTCAATCTGTTGGAAATATGCAACCTAAATAATTTTATGTAGATGCACCAGTCATACACATGGCAAGATCAATAATGGGTTAGTGATTAAAAGAGCTTTTCATTGCTATAGTGAGTAAATATAAGCACAGTTTGACTCTTATACACCCTTCACATTTGATTATCATATGTCTAATTGTTATTTCTGTAAGCTAGTGGATTAATTTCCTCCTACCCAAATCACTTGCTCAATTAGTATCGTAAATTTTTTATGCTTATTGATAGATAGGATCCGCTTGAATATTACGAGATCATTGGAATGATTTTGACTATTAGTTGTTTGTTTGTGCATTTCTATTGGTTTTATCATGAGATGCTTCATTGCTAAAATTATGGAACATTGAATTTGGATGATTTTATTCCCAATTTATATACTGTAGCTAAGTCCTATTAAATCTGATAGGATCTTGCTATAAGTGCTCGATTCCAACAAATATGGAAGAAGAGGGGAAGCATAGATTCAGAAGAATGCTCCTTGCATGAAAAATGCCATTTTTATGATGTTGTTCGTGTTGATGCTGAGGATAAAACTCACCAAAGAGTGCCAAAGGCCAAGTAAGTTTCATATCCAGCGTTTCTTTTGCTTCTTTAGTGTATCTTTGTAGTTTATATAAAAGATTCTTGAATGTTGCAGAGTTGCTCCTGAGGTTGGTGGTGCAATTTTTGATAAGTATTTACCACTTCTAAGGGAAGTACTTCCACAAGCAGCGGAAGAGATTGAACATGACAAAACAACCAGAGAAGGTTCAAACTTCGCCACATCTTTAATCTTCCAATGACAACTTATGTTATATTTTATGTTTGGAAACAAGAAATTCAATTTGCATAGTATTTTTAACTTTATATGTAGTTTAAGTTCCATGCCATTCTTTATGATCTTCTCACTACTAAAATTTCCCTTTTATTTCTTTTGAACAGTTAATTTTGTTTACGACATATATACTATCGGTGTGGACGCAGACACGGATAAGATTGATGAGTATCCATTGTATGAATTTGAATATCTAATTAATCTAAACTTACAATTTCAATTTAATTTTGATATTCTTTATGTTTATGTACGATTGCTACAGAGTGCAAGTTTATGCGGAGGAGGACTATTATGATGGTCCTTCACAATCTGATTATGAAAGTTATGATTCAAATGGTATGGTTGTATATTTTCTTTCCTTTTAATCTTACTCATATTAATGTTGTCTAATATTACTACTTATTTATTTGCAGCTGAGGACAATCCATGGAATGATTATTGTGATGACTTTGAAGATTCTGACTCGGATTATGATGGAAGTGACGAGGAAGATCAAGAGGACTGGAGATGGGGATGTCGTTAAATTTGTCTATTGTACTTGTGTTAAGCTGAAGCAATCCCTTTGGAATCTGAAGATGAAAATGCAAATCCTGCCGTTGATTTAGAAGATGGAGAGTACTGGAGATGGGAATATGCCAATTCGATAATTGTGCGTGGATTAAGTTGGGCCAATCACATGTAGTGATTGTATCATTTTGGTGTATAGTTTGTGTTTGGGTCGATTTTTTTGTGAATAGATATCCAATGTTCATTTGTAATTTGTTCGGTTGTTTATGTAATGGCATAATGCCCTCGTTAAATATTAATTTTTGCCCAAATTAAATAGAAATATAAAAAATTAAATTTTAATCCTAAATTTTCATAAATTTAACAATTTAACAATCGATAATATAAACACTTCTGAATCCAAAAATTTAAATTTTCTTGTGATAACTTTTGAAGCCGAAACTTTCTATGAATTACAGACGATGCTTTGATGCAATCGATCAACGTGTAGATTATCTTACTTGTCATTGCTTAAGGAGGTAATAATGTTGTCCCTATCGGAATGGATGGATTGTTTGCATGTAGATATTATTATCTTGAGGTTTGGAAGTCAAAACCTGACAAGGTTAGGGGACAGGTTAGCGGGGGCACTGGGAGCAAGTGAATCATCTTTTGCCACCTCAAGGAGGTAATAATGTTGGAGTAAAAGTCGATAATGTTCATCAATAGTTTAGTATGATATTGTTCTGGAAGCGAGCGACGGGGACGACTAGTCAACAGAGCACAACCCATGAAGACGAAGAGAGAGAGAAGATGCTCACGCTCTGCGAGATCAACACGAGTGTTAATGGGAACACATCGAAAGATTTTCCGGCGAATCCTACTCCGATATTCAAGTCAGAAGTCTTATCTCTTTTCGGAGGACAACGAGGAATCAGAGTTTGTGGAAGTTCAGATAGCTTACCCCTATACCTGGATGTCGAAACACCTTATATACCTGAGGTTTTAGTCACACGTGTCCCCACGTTCTCCTTCACGTTCTCTAATCATCGGTTACTTGATATCTTTTTTGCAATGGTTACTGATATCATTAAGGTCTTAATTGTCGCGTGTTGCGAATAATAATTATCCGATAACCTTCATGTTCTGGAAAGATGAAGGACTACTTGAAGTCGGACTGTCTCACATATTAATCTTTGGGCTTCACTCTCCCGAGTTGATCTCAGGGTCTCCTCTCCTAAGCTGATCTTGGGGCCTTCGCTTGTTTTACCGAGAGGGTCTCGGGGGCCTGACCCCCAGGCTGCTCTTGAGGGCTCTCATCTGTTCTCTCGAGGTAGTCTCGGGAGCCCGACCCCCGGTCTGACCTCAGCGACTCTTGCCTGTTCTCCTAAGGTAGTCTCGAGAGCCCGACTCCTAGTCTGACCTCAGGAGCTTTTGCCTGTTTTCCCGAGGTAGTCTCGGTCTAACCCAGAGCTCCGACCTGGTAGGCCCTACCACGTAGCTTCCCCGTGCCACGTGTCCACCCCGGGATACTCAATCCTCTCACAAGTCCCCCCTTCAAGTCTAATCGAAGGATGTGTGGCTGACTGATTTGGCTGGTGGTACAGCGAGGAGGGAAGCTACACATTTGCCGGGTCCATATGGCCATTACTTCTTTTTTGCCGGCTTGTCGGGTCCGAAAAATCGAAATATTCCCCCCTTGGCCCGAGGCAGTCTTTTGAATTAGTCCAAAAGTCCCAGTGAGTTTCTACATTGTAGTGGCAAAGATTAACTAATATCATGCCATCCATTATGATCGGTCACACATATCTATAAACAGTAAACGAGTCATGAACCATATTCGAGTAACAAGTCCATTCATTAGTTCGCGGCTTAAAAGAAAGCTCAAAGTAACCTCTCATCACCAAACTAACCCCATCACGTACGGAGCTCACAACCAAGATCCAAACACAATTAAGCTACAACTTCCAACCATGGAGTTCACGGCAAGATGCCAAAGGGATATCCTCAAACCTCTAAACCTACAGAAGGATCCCACTCCACTTGGTGTTCACACAAAATCAACACACTCAAGAATTATTCTTCAATGGAGACATCCCAACCAACAGCTACTAAGATCCTGCCACAGATTAAGAAACCTAGCTCTGAAGTGATCCCCATCAAAACCCCAAACTGGTCATGCCCATGAGACCCACCCAACAACAGAACTCATTTAGAAACACCAACAAGGACCAACAAAAGTAGCCTTACCTTTGTCCGGTGCACAGCTACGGAGAAGAAGAATAGAAGAGGAAGGCGTCGGCTCGTCGGCGTGGTCGCGTGCAGGAGGAGGGTGGACTCGGTGGAGAAGATGGGCGTCGGCGCTCAAGGGGAGAGGAAGAAGAAAAAGAAGAAGAAGAAGACGATGAAACCTGGCAACCTTCCCTTCATTGGTGTCGGCGACGGCTTCGCGTGGAGAGGAATCACAGGAGGGTCGGCGGCGGTTTCTTCATCGAGGAGGAGCAGAGGCAGAGGAGCAGAACACCGGATTATTAGGGGTCATTTTGCAAAAAGGCACTTCTAGTTTAGTTAATTCTAACCACACCCCTAAGTTTCGGTTTTTAATCACTTAAGCCCTCTAAACTTTTAGTATTAAACATATATATATATTTCACAGATTTTGCGACAACTTTAGCGATAAATTTTAGAATTTGTCACAAAAATTATGATGAATTTTTTAATTCATTGGAATTATTGCTACAAATTTGCAATAATTCTAAAATTTGTCATAATTTTTTGATAAACACAATAATTCTAATAATTTGGCAATAAAAAAATATTCATCGATAAATTCGTTGCAAAATAAATAAAATTTTTAAAAAATAATTTTTTAAAATTATATCATTTTAATAAAATAAATCTCATATCATTAAAATTCATGTCAATATCAACAACTGTGTTGTTTTCTCGAGATTTTCAATTTTAAATTCTCTAATTGATTATTCATCAATAGCAAGGTTAGCAAAAAAAAAAGGAAATCTAGAAGACAAAAACTAAAACCAAGGCATAGTTTGTTTGAAAGAAACCACAAATAATAAATATAATAGTTTACATGGAAAGAAAATCATAAGCAATAAATATAATAGTTTACATGGAAAAAGTCAGTGTCATATGCAGCCCAGAAGAAAAAGATCGTCATCATTGCCAGGTAACTACCAAGTATGATTCTTGTTGTGAAAATCTCAACCAGCTTCCAGTTGTTAGTGAGAAGGGAGAGGGGATGGTTTGAACCTATCCTTCGAAATGGTCATTATGGCACCTGGTAATACCAATACATTGAAAAGAAAAAGAAAAATATTTCATGAAGTGGAACAACAATCTAAAGAAAATAATAGATAAAATGTGTGTTACTCTTATGTAATACAATGAAGAGAAAAAGTTTCCTTACCATCATTGAGGATAGCAATGATAAGGATCATGAAGGGTGGAAAGTCAAACTTCCATATCAGCGCAAGCAACATAAAACCCAACTGGACAAACAAATATATATATCAAATAAATGATAAAATGACTGATTTAAATCTCAAGTGGTGCCAAAGTTTATGGTAATATTTTGTTGATGGAGTCTGACCCTGATTGTTGTTTTGGTGTTGACACCGATTTAAGTTTGATTTAAGTCTGGTTGAATTCGGATTAAGTCCAGGTGGATCGGGAGATCGCATGCTGGCAGTGGAAAAGACCTAATGGGACTAGGCACACCTAGTGGCACTAGGTGATGTGAAAAGTCCTAGCTTGGAGGGCTAGGTGTGAAAAGTCCTAGCTCGAAGGGCTAGGTGTGAAAAGTCCTAACTTGGAGGGTTAGGTGTGAAAAGTCCTAACTTGGAGGATTAGGTGTGAAAAGTCTTAACTTGGAGGGCTAGGTGTGAAAAGTCCTAACTTGGAGGGTTAGGTGTGAAAAGTCCTAGCTTGGAGGGCTAAGTGTGAAAAGTCCTAACTCAGAGGGTTAGGTGATGGAAATCCTGGTGAGTGAAGCCAGGTCCTAGCTTGGAGGGCTAGGTTGGATGAAATCCTGGCTTGAGGGTCAGGTTCTAGCCTGGAGGGCTAGGTTGGATAAAATCCTGGCTTGGAGGGCCAGGTCCTAGCCTGGAGGGCTAGGTTGGATGAAATCCTGGCTTGGAGGGTCAGGTCCTAACTTGGAGAGCTAGGTTGGATGAAATCCTGGCTTGGAGGGTCAGATCCTAGCCTGGAGGGCTAGGTTGGATGAAATCCTGGCTTGGAGGGTCAGCTCCTAGCCTGGAGGGCTAGGTTGGATGAAACCCTGGCTTGGAGGGCCAGGTCCTAGCTTAGAGGGTTAGGTTGAAGTCCCGGTGAGTGAAACTGGGCACGGAGTCTTGGTCCGAGGGACTGAGCATGAGTCAGGGGAGGCTGGGAGCCAGTTCTCTTGACTTAGAGTGGGTTTGGCCTTGCCTGGATCGGTCTGGTGACCGATCAGGGAAATTGGCATGGAGTTCCCTCGTGGATCGGTCTCGTGACCGACCCAGCAATGTCTGATCGGTCTGGTGACCGATCAGGGAGCATACAGTAACTTTGTTAGGCTACTGATTGTCTCCTGATCGGTTTGGTGACCGATCAGGGAGCATACAGTAACTTTGTTGGGCTACTGATCGTCTCTTGATCGGTCTGATGACCGATCAGGGAGAGCTCTGGATCGGTCTGGTGAACGGTCAGGGAGAGGTTAGTAGACTTGGGAGAAACCGTTGATCGATTCGCTAGATCGATTAAATGTCGCGGGCTCCTCACTATGACCGATCAGGAAGGAGCCTGATCGGTCAGGGAGTGCTCTGATCGGTCTAGTGACCGATCAGTGGGGTTGGCAAGCGAAAGCTAAAGGTTTGCACTCAGCTGATGGATGAACTGGTGACCGATCCCCAGTACTTGATCGGTCAGGGTGACCGATCAAAGATGAGCTCGCGATATCACTTTCCTCATTGTGGATCGATCAGGCTGGAGCCTGATCGGATTGAACCCATCTTGATCGGTCCGGTGACCGATCAGGAGTCACTCTGATCGGTCCGGTGACCGATCAGTAGCTGACAACTTTAATTCAAAAGCGCTGTCAGAGTCCTGATCGCGTTCTGATTTCCACTGATACACTACTGATTTCGCTTTGATCTTCTCTGCTATTGTTGATGCAAGTTTGATTTCATTTGCTAAACCTCTGATCAAGTGTGCAGGTGACAGGGATGACTTCAAACATTGAAGGAGGGTCAAGTGGGTTCTTTCCATGTATCAGGTTTGGCTGTTTCTCCTTCTCAGGTTGCAAGAGACGCTGGGGCTGCTGGCAACAGACCTGATGCTCGACTGGGGCTCGGCTGAGGGGAGCTCAGGGAGTCCAGGAGAGGTCAGGATAGCTGGGCAGTGGCAGATGAGCAGCTGGTGAGCTGCAGTGGAGCGTTTGGTGGCTGGCGATGTGAGCTATAGAGGCTAGATGCTTAAACGTCCTGAGAAGTGGAGAAGGAATAGAACTCTTTTTTGGCTACAACTCTTGTGCTCTTGCGACAACTTTGATCCATCTCTTGAGCAACATTCTGATACTTGAGCACTTGGAAGAAACAAGGAGCTTGGCGAGTCCATCAGCAAGAAGACACGAAGAGCAGGGTAGTTCTTGCGTGAGATCTGGGCTGAGTGGAGCTCGGTGAGGAGTTCGCTTGTGTTCATACTGTCCTAAGTGCTCTGTAAGCTTCTCTTGTGGTTCTTGTGCTTATTTCCATTATTCGTTTGAACCCGCTGTGGAGAAGTTACTCCACCGAGAAGGAGGTTACATTTAATATCCGGATTTCCGGGGCTTGATCTGCCGACGATCAAGGGATCGTCCACCTCACGGGAACGCCAAGGAGTAGGGGCAAATTATCCCCGAACCTTGTAAACCCTCCTTGTTAGCGATCTCGTTTGTTGCTTTAGTTTGTTTTTGTTCTTCTGTGTTTCTGCATTTCTCTGTTTCCTTTGCTTCCTCTGTGTTACTAACCCTAAGTGCAGAAATCCAAAAAGTGAAAGCGATTTGTGTGTCTGGCTATATTCACCCCCCTCTAGCCATCTAAGTTCCAACAAGTGGTATCAGAGCTTGGGGCTTTGTTCAAGCAGCTTAACATCCGAGAGCTTACAACAACGATGGCAACAAGAGAAGGGTTTAACACTAGCCAACCTCCACTCTTCGACGACACTGATTTTCACTATTGGAAGTCAAAGATGGAATATTATCTCAAAATGAACATCCACACATGGTTCGCTGTGAAGGAGGGTTTCTCTCCTCCAAAGGATGTTGAGGGAAAAGATCTAGACTTCTCCATGTGGTCGGCTGAGCAAACTCGCAAAGGAGAGGCTGATGCAAAAGCTGTCGTGACATTGCAATGTGGGATGACCAAAGACCAACTAATCAAAGTTGGTCCCTTCACAAGTGCTAAAGATCTATGGAGCAAGCTCATTGAGCTCTATGAAGGCACTCATGAAACCCGGACAACCAAGAAGGATCACCTTCTCAGCCGACTTCAAAACCTTTCCATGGATGAAAATGAAAAGGTAAGTGAACTCCATGGAAGATTCAAAGAGATCCTCAACGGCTTGCATTCCATCAATGAAAAGGTGGAAAATCGAGATCTTGTAAGTTATATCCTCAAATCTTTCCCAAGGAATGCCTTGTGGTCATCCATGGTGGATGCCTACAAGGTTTCCAAGGATTTGTCAATTATTAAGTTAGAAGATCTATTTTGTGAAATGGAACTACATGAGATCTCTAACCAAAGCCCAAAGGAGAAAGGGTTAGCTTTAGTGGCAGGTGACAAAAAGAAGAAAATGGAGGAGGAGAAGACCTACTGTCATGTGGCTCTAGTGACCTTAGAAGAGTCATCCAAGGAGAGTGGAGACGAATTAAGCTCCTCAACCACGCCTTTATCATCTTCGGATGATGAAGAGATAATCTCTCCCGAGCTAGATAAGTGCTATAGAACAATAGCTTGCTTGACAAACATGCTCAAAAAGTTTAAGAACAAGATCAAATCTTTGAAATTGGAAGTAGAACATTTAAAAACCTCTAAGGATGAGGTAATTGATGACTTGCATGTTAAGATCCTTGAAAATGAAAATAAGGACTTAAAGAGCGAAGTTGAAAATCTCAAGAATATTCTTGAGAAATTCTCAACTAGCTCCAAAACCTTAGACATGATACTAAACTCCCAAAGGGCGGTTTACAACATGACCGCTATAGGTTACCGACCTAAAGAACCTAGTATCATGTCACTAATGTCTAGAACACATTTTGGATCATCAAAAATTCTAAGGTTCAAAAAGCCAAAAAGAAAATGACTAAGGCATGGGTGCCAAAGTCTTTCATTGTAGATGCCTTAGGTCCCAAAATTTGGGTACCTAAAACTTTCATATTTCGAATTGTATAAGCATTATTTGAGGGGGAACATCTATCAACATGGGAGGTTGATATTTGGTGCTCCAAACCCATGATTAAGGAAAAAATTGTCATTCACATGGTTGGTTATGGAAAATTCGAATTAAATGCTTTGAGCTTCATTGTCTTAGTTCTTATAACAAGATGATCCCTTGGCTAGTGATTTATAAAATCTCATTTGGGCAATAAGGAAACTTATCATGCAACGAATGATAGTATATCCATGCTTCAAAATAAATAAACAAGTTTTGGGAAAAAAATATATTCACATGAATGGTTTAGGTTGACACATAACTTACTCTTGCCATGGATTGTTTAGGATAATTAGGTTTATTGTTGCAATTTATGTTTTCCTGCAATTCATGGTTTATGATATGCCTTATGTCAAGCCTAAGGAGTTCATTTTCTTGTATATGTTATACAACATGAATGCATGCTAAAGAACAAGGATTAACACATAGTTTGTACTAATAAGACATCACCAAACAAAGAACATGAGCTTAAGGTTTAGACTTAAATTTTTTTTAATATTTTGGAGATGAACTTAGTTGAATATGTCATGATCTTACTGTTTGTGTGATTAACCTTAATGTATGACCAATTTTGTTTAAGAACAGCATGCTCACATAGTTCATGATGTTTCAAGTTCCATGACTTGTTTTGTTTTCCCACTTGACTGATATTAAACCTAATGTCATCCATATGCCTAATATTAATTGGATCACTAAGGTATCAGTACTTAAGTGTAGATTGGATTATCAAGATTGTTAGGAATAAACAAGAACATATTTAGAACATAACTGATCATTCAAACCTAGTGTTGGTACTTTAATCCATAGAAATTCTTGATTATTGATGTGAAATAAAGCCTAGTTAAGGGACCCAAATCAGATTGCTTGTTTTGATTAAATGAATTATGGTTAATGGAACTCATTTAGGGAGTAAATCTGATTGTATTAGGGATTAGAGTGATTAAGAGTTGAAACGAACTTGTTTCTGAAACTGATCAGTTTCAGAAAACATTCTGTATCAGACCTGATCGGTCCACCGACCGATCATGACTCACCCTGATCGGTCTGGTGACCGATCAGATCAACACTGATAAGAGGTATCAGACTACTCCTTAGTCTGATCCCATTTCATCAAGTTGTATCAGATTACCTGATCATACTAATACACACAAAGCTGATACAAACCAAGTACAATTGAAACATACTTGATCCTCCATTGGTACAAACCTGGTACTAAGTGAGTACAAGTTTGTTCAAGTGTTCAAAGAAGGGTAGGAATTTTTAAGACCCTTGATTCTCAGAAATTTTTTTGAAACATCAAGTATTAAAATGCTAATTTGATACAAACCTATGTTGGAATGTTCAAATTCATAAGAAAGGGTTTGTTGAGTGATGACTCTTGTTCTTAATGTCGTGTTTCAGAAATGTTTCTGGAATGTCGAATATCAATGGAGTCTACACCCTTGTTTTCGAATGCAAATTGTTAATGCAGTCTGATCAGGAACGTATCAAGGTTTCAGAAATTTTTCTGAAATCTGATCGCTCCCCCGACTAATAAGAAATATTTCTGTATCAAATAATCAACGAACCTGATCGGTCCGGAGACCAATCAGGATTATATGTCAGATACAGATGCATTCCTTACTTGACATCTGAAACATATACATGTTTGACCATGATATAATTCCGTATATGTTTTCATGTGAAATTCAAAATTTACCTTTGATTATTTTGGGTTTGGGGAGAGACCCTTGGTTTGAGGGGGAGATATGTTCCAACTTAATAACCATACCCTTTTCGATGTTTGACAAAGGGGGAGAAAATGGTTGATTAAGTTTAGGGTTATTGTACGGGGAGGACCTTGATTCCCTTACGATAATTGAACTGCCTTCAATTGATCATTAACGCCTAAACTTAAATCGGGTTGTCAAACAACAAAAAGGGGGAGATTGTTGATGCAGTCTGACCCTGGTTGTTGTTTTGGTGTTGACACCGATTTAAGTCTGGTTGAATTCGGATTAAGTCCAGGTGGATCGGGAGATCGCATGCTGGCAGTGGAAAAGACCTAGTGAGACTAGGCACACCTAGTGTGACTAGGTGATGTGAAAAGTCCTAGCTTGGAGGGCTAGGTGTGAAAAGTCCTACCTCGGAGGGCTAAGTGTGAAAAGTCCTAGCTTGGAGGGCTAGGTGTGAAAAGTCCTAGATTGGACGACTAGGTGTGAAAAGTCCTAACTCGGAGGGTTAGGTGATGGAAATCCTGGTGAGTGAAGCTAGGTCCTAGCTTGGAGGGCTAGGTTGGCTAAAATCCTGGCTTGGAGGGTCAGGTCCTAGCCTGGAGGGCTAGGTTGGATGAAATCCTGGCTTGGAGGGCCAGGTCCTAGCCTGGAGGGCTAGGTTGGATGAAACCCTGGCTTGGAGGGTCAGGTCCTAGCTTGGAGGGCTAGGTTGAAGTCCCGGTGAGTGAAACTGGGCACGGAGTCTTGGTCCGAGGGACTGAGCACGAGTCAGGGGAGGCTGGGAGCCAGTTCTTTTGACTTAGAGTGAGTTTGGCCTTGCCTGGATCGGTCTGGTGACCGATCAGGGAAATTGGCACGGAGTTCCCTCGTGGATCGGTCTGGTGACCGACCCAGCGATGTCTGATCGGTCTGGTGACCGATCAGAGAGCATACAGTAACTTTGTTAGGCTACTGATCGTCTCCTGATCGGTCTGGTGACCGATCAGGGAGAGCTCTGGATCGGTCTGGTGAACGGTCAGGGAGAGGTCAGTAACCTTGGGAGAAACCGTTGATCGGTTCGCTGGACCGATCAAATGTCACGGGCTCCTCACTATGACCGATCAGGAAAGATCCTGATGGGTCAGGGAGTGCTCTAATCGGTCTGGTGACCGATCAGTGGGGTTGGCAAGCGAAAGCTAAAGGTTGCACTCAGTTGATGGATCAGACTGGTGACCGATCCCCAGTACTTGATAGGTCTGGGTGACCGATCAAAGATGAGCTCGCGATATCACTTTCCTCACTGTGGATCGATCAGGCTGGAGCCTGATCGGATTCCTGATCGGTCTGGTGACCGATCAGGAGTCACTCTGATCGGTCCGGTGACCGATCAGTAGCTGACAACTTTAATTCAAAAGCGCTGTCAGAGTCCTGATCGCGTTCTGTTTTCCATTGATACACTACTGATTTCGCTTTGATCTTCTCTGCTATTGCTGATGCAAGTTTGATTTCATTTGCTAAACCTCTGATCAAGTGTGCAGGTGACAGGGATGACTTCAAACATTGAAGGAGGGTCAAGTGGGTTCTTTCCATGTATCAGGTTTGGCTGTTTCTCCTTCTCAGGTTGCAAGAGACGCTGGGGCTGCTGGCAACAGACCTGATGCTCGACTGGGGCTCGGCTGAGGGGAGCTCAGGGAGTCCAGGAGAGGTCAGGATAGCTGGGCAGTGGCAGATGAGCAGCTGGTGAGCTGCAGTGGAGCGTTTGGTGGCTGGCGATGTGAGCTACAGAGGCTAGATGCTTAAACGTCCTGAGAAGTGGAGAAGGAATAGAACTCTTTTTTGGCTACAACTCTTGTGTTCTTGCGACAACTTTGATCCATCTCTTGAGCAACATTCTGATACTTGAGTACTTGGAAGAAACAAGGAGCTTGGCGAGTCCATCAGCAAGAAGACACGAAGAGCAGGGTAGTTCTTGCGTGAGATCTGGGCTGAGTGGAGCTCGGTGAGGAGTTCACTTGTGTTCATATTGTCCTAAGTGCTCTGTAAGCTTCTCTTGTGCTTCTTGTGCTTATTTCCATTATTCGTTTGAACCCGCTGTGGAGAGGTTACTCCATCGAGAAGGAGGTTACATTTGATATCCGGATTTCCGGGGCTTGATTTGTCGACGATCAAGGGATCACCCACCTCACGGGCACGCCAAGGAGTAAGGGCAAGTTATCCCCGAACCTTGTAAACCCTCCTTGTTAGCGATCTCGTTTGTTGCTTTAGTTTGTTTTTGTTCTTCTGTGTTTCTGCATTTCTCTGTTTCCTTTGCTTCCGCTGTGTTACTAACCCTAAGTGTAGAAATCCAAAAAGTGAAAGTAATTTGTGTCTGGCTATATTCACCCCCCCTCTCTAGCCATCCAAGTTCCAACAATTTTGGTATCACGTTAATGTCCCAATGTGTGATGCTAATGGTGAATTGAAAACTAAAAGGAGCTAGGAAGAGATGAAGAAGAAAAAGAAGACAAGACACAAAATATTTTGACCTCTATTGTAGCAAGCCATAGGATGTCAAGTGTTGACGTGAGATAATACTTATTGATATGATTTGCTTGGCACAAAATACATTGTCTATGCCATGTAGTATTGAGTTTCAGTAATTTGCCAAAATGATACATTTTGACCTAACCATGCCACTCAACATGGTATGAGATTTTAAACCATAGAAACAACTTCTTAGGGCAAGCCTAGAAAATGAGAACTGTTCCTGTTACTAGAGTTGAATTATAAGATGTAAAACAAAAAAAATATACACAACCTCAGAAATGTTGCATAGAAAACAAGATAAGTTGTGAGGACTTGTTCTTAAAAGAAATATTTGTCTTGCTAATAGAAATGTGAGCAATCTCGGTGAACATTAACAAGTAATAAGAAATATACCTCATTGCTTTACTTTGATGGTTGAACAGGATATAACTGGACATAATGGTCAAAATTGATGCCATGAAATCATAAAAGAAAAAGTTAATAAACAAATTGAGAGCTATATAGAACTTAAGGATTGGGGTTGTCCGGTAGGACCATAGGATGCTGGGGAGTTCTTCGACCCAGTTGCCCCCGACGTGGTCCAATTTGATCTTGAGCCCCCGCAGGATCTCCCGATTGACGACCTCAGCTTGCCCATTGCTCTGCAGGTATGCAACTGAGGTGAAGGCCTATTGAATGCCTAATCCTTCGCACCATTCCTTCAGCTTGCACCTGGAGAATTGACGCCCGTTGTCGGACACCAGCTTATGAGGGATGTCATATCAGCAAACAATATCTCTCCAGAGGACTTTCATCACTGCCCCTTCTCTGATATTCGCCTGGGGTTCGACTTCTACCCACTTGGAGAAGTAGTCGACGAGGACTAGCAAAAACTTCTTTTGCTCGGGCCCAACGGGAAAGGGACCTACAATGTCCATTCCCCATTAATCAAAAGGGTAGGATACTCTAGAAACTCGCAAAGGCTCCATCGGACGATGAGTCACATGTTGTTGTCTCTGACAGGCTTCGCAACGGGCTACAAAATTAAGTGCATTGGCCTGCAAGGTAGGCCAAAAGTATCCCGCCAAAAGGATCTTCCGAGACAGGGATTTTCCTCCGATGTGACTCCCACAGATGCCCTTGTGCACCTCTCTCATCACGTAATCGGTCTCCTCCAACCCAATGCATTTTAGGAGGGGCCAGGCGAAGGCTCTCCTATATAGCTGATCCCTGACTAGTGTGAACCTGACCGCCCGCCGGCGAAACTGTTGACTCTCTTGGCGTCCACCAGGAAGGGATCCATCCCGAAGGAATGCTATATAGGGATCCCTCCAGTCTGTTTAGCTTTCAGTTCCGGCCTCATCTTCAATTTGGGCTACCATCGCTTTCGCTGTACTAGGCTCATTCAACTGCCAGGTGGATATGGAACTGATCAGTTTGGCTAGCTCATCGGCCTGCACATTGTTTGTCCGGGAGATCTTTTGCAGGATGACCTCCAAGAAGGCGGCCTTTAGCTGTTCGTAGAGGGCTACATATTTCTGTAGCCATTCACACCTGACCTCAAAGCTACCTGTTATCTGCTGAGCACCAATTGTGAGTCCGAATATATCGTGACCCGACAGACCCCATGTGCTTGGCCGCTTGCAGGCCTGCCAGGATCGCCTCCTATTCAGCTTCGTTGTTGGTAGCTTTGAAGTGAAGTCGGATAGACAGATGCAGCGTGTCTCCCCTAGGGGAAATCATAAGCAATCCCACCCCGCTATGCTGGCTGTTGGAGGATCCATCTACATAGATCTTCCATATACCTTCGGCCTCCGCCCCCGGGATGGTCTCTAGCATGAAGTCGGAGAGGGCTTGTGCTTTGATAGCGGCTCGAGGTTGATACTCAATGTCATATTCGCTTAGCTCCGTCGTCCATTTTATCAGCCTGCCCGAAGCTTCGGGGTTAGTAAGGACTCGAACGAGCGGGTTATTGGTGAGGACCACGATGGGATGAGCTAAGAAGTATGACCTCAATCTTCGAGCCATCAGGATCAAGTCGTAGGCCAATTTTTCCATCACGGTGTATTACGTTTCGGCATCCTTTAGAAGGTGTCCAAAGAAATAGATGGGGTATTGTACCTGATCTTGTTCTCGGATGAGCGCCGATCCCACCGCTTGCTCAGCGGCTGATAAGTAGACAAATAAGGGCTCTCCTTCCAAGGGCTTGTGTAAGGTGGGGAGGTCTGCAAGATAGACCTTCAACTCTGCAAAGGCCTTCTCACACTGATCATCCCACTCGAACTTAGCGGCTTTCCTCAGGATCTTGAAGAATGGGAGGGTCTTGTCTACGGATTTGGAGATGAATCTGGATAGAGTCGTGATCCTTCCATTCAGCCGCTGTACTTCCTTGAAGTTCCGCGGAGGCAGCATATCTAGAATGACCTTTACCTTTTCCGTATTAGCTTCGATCCCCCTCTCCGTCACCATGTACCACAGGAACCTGCCACTTTTTACCCCAAATAAACACTTAGCTGGGTTTAGTTTCAACCTATTGGCCCTCAGGGTGGCGAACGTCACTTCAAGGTCGACTATCATGTCTCCTCCCTTATCAATCTTTACTAGGATGTCATCTACATACATCTCGATGTTCCGCCCGATCTGATGCTTGAAGACTTTGTCCATCATTTGCTAGTATGTAGCACCCGCATTGCGTAAGCCGAAGGGCATGACATTGTAGCAGTACGTACCGTCGGCCGTCACAAAACTGACTTTCTCCTGGTCCTCGGGGTGAGCGGGACTTGGTGGTAGCCCTGGTAAGCATCTAACATTGAGATGAACTCACACCCGGCCATAGAGTCCACCAGCCGGTCTATCCGAGGCAGGGGTAGCAGTCTTTTGGGCAAGCTTTATTTAAGTCTCGGAAGTCGATGCAGACTTGCCATCCCCCCCCCCCCCCCCCCCCCCCCCCCCCCCCCCCCGGGCTTAGGGACGAGGATGATATTGGCCAGCCAAGCTGGGAATTGGACTTCCCTGATGTGTCCAGCTTTTAATAACTTCTGAACTTCATCTCGAATGACCTTATCTTGATCAGGGGCGAAGTGCCTCCGCCTTTGCTTCATAGGACGGGCTCCCGACGTAACATGTAGGCGGTGCATGGCCAACGTCGGTGGAACTCCCTTAATTCTTCAGCGGCCCAAGCGAAGACATCCTTATGATTTCATAGACACTCGATGAGACGACTTCTTAATTCCGGCGCAAGGTCGAGGGCGATGCGTGTGCCTCCTCCTCCAAGTTGAGGATGGATCTGTACTTTCTCACACTCAACCACCCTTCATTCCTTCTTGGGTCCTTCATCTTCTCGCGTGTGGGCGAGGTACTCTGGCAGGACTCCTTGAAGATCAAAGTCCTCCTCTGTTCGGCGATGGGCTGCTCCTCCAGTCCTGCCATCGGTGTTCCCTCAGATACTTTGCTAGTTTCCCACAGACGGCGCCAAACTTGTTCCGGAAGGAATCGTCGCCGATGGCCAGTCCCCGAGGTTCTGCCCACGTGGAAGTCTCTACGCCGAGGAGGAACTCTTCGGCCTGCAAGGTCAACACGAGCGTTAGGGGGCACGCCGGAAGTTGTCCGGCGAAGTCCACTCCGACGCTCAAGTCAGGATCTCAATGAAGGCAACTGAGTAGGAAAAAAGTACTAAGTACAGAGAGTGCGTAACTCCCTTACCGGAGGGGTTGAGCTACCTTTTATACCGATGGCGGTAAGCTAGGCATGTTCCCTCGATCTATATCACGTCTTCGAGACTTGAGCCACGTCGCCCCCTCTTTCGGCGGTTATTGGATAGCATTTAAAATGGTCTGTGTCGTTATTACGCTTCGACTCGTTTCAATGTTTAAGGGTTGTGATGACTCCTTATGACGGGAATGCTTATCTGTAAGCAGAAAGAAGGGGGTTGGTTCTGGAGGTTGGTCATCCCTGGGGCTCCGCCTCCTGAGGTGATCTCGAGGTTTTCTGGCCCGGGGTGAGCGCGTGCGGTATTACTCCCGAGGGTCTCTCAGGGCCCACCCTCCCGGGGTACTCCCAGGAGGGGCTCTCGGACTGATATTCCCCCGGGAGGGGCCCTCGGACGGATATTCCCAGGCGCGTTTCCTGAGGGGAGTCTTGAGGCCCGGGAAGGAGGGCCACCTCGATCTGTCGCGTCGTGCCCCGCAACTTATTCATCCCTCGTGTCGGCCACGGGCTATTCAACCCTATCAAACAATATTAATAAAAAAAAAACAAAATTAACACAATTAAATAAGTGTTCTAAAATACTAATTAAAAGATAAATAATAATAAAAAATCATACATGACCATCACTACCATAATTGTCGTCGCCACCATCGCCACCAATATCAGCGGAACAGGGAGGAATCTGACTAAGAGAAAAACTAATTTGAAAATATCTCAAAATTAAATCTTGTTTTTCCTGCATAATTCTCATTTGTTCATCTCTTTATGAGATTATGCCTCTTAATTGTGCAACTTCATTAGTTAACTAGTAATCTGAGTCGAGACTGCTGGTGAGGTGAAAAAGGATTTACAGGAAACTCTATAATTTTTGCTTAGAGATCTCATTCCCACAATCCTTCCCCTCTTATGTGTTGGAGCAATCTAGGTGCCCTAAGTTTTGATATTTGAGCAAAGGTTTAAGTTAGATTTATTGTTGTATTTGATATGCTCTGTGAGTGTGCATGATACAAGTACTACAAGGAAAGTCCAAATGGGATCTTGGCAAAGGAAGACTTGACAACAAGGACTGAGGCCAAAGAAAGCTCTAGAAGGCAAGTCGTGAAGGATGAAGAGGCATTCGAGGGACACAAGGCTGATGGAGGAGGCTAGAAGGCTAAGTCTAGGTTGGTCAGGCGAGAAGGAGTGCAGATCAGTGATTGTGCTCGGGGTTGAAACCCTGGTGGGTTTAGGGTTTGGGTAGTCGACTGTGGCTAGGAGCAGTCGACTGGTAGAGGTCACAGAAGGATCAGTCGACTGATCTTCTGTGCAGTCGACTGGTGTCGGCTGGAATTCGAACGTTGGGCCGTAATACTCGAATTCGGATGGAGCAATCGACTGGTGTTGGCACCAGTCGACTGGTAATGACTAGTTCAGCAACTGAGTTCTATTTAAGAGAACTCGGGATAGCTGGCTAGGGTTGACGAAATAAGCTTGGTTAAAGCTTATTAGTAGTCTTCCTTGAGCTATAGTGTTCTTGGTGAGTTTGTGGTGAGGTTTCTCCACTCACAAGGAGCTATACAAGCTAGTTGGAGGTTTTCGGGGAGTCATCCATCGATGGATCGAGATCGTCCACCTTACGGACTACCATGGAGTAGGAGTGTCATCTCCGAATCATGTTAAAGGTTTTGTGTTAGCGGTTTATTTTTTTTGTTAGTTTAATTTGTTTTGTATTCCGCTGTGCACTAACAAAGTATAGGAGAAAATCATAATTGAGGGTGATCGGCTATTCACCCCCTCTAACCGGGTCAACAATTTCCAACATTCTATCCCCCACTCGCCTCCAACCATAAGTCCATATTATTACCGAGAGATGATGACTCAAATTCCAGACCAACACTTGAACTTCTATGCGATGTCTCAAGCTCATCATATTTTTCCTATATTATAATAACAAAAATTAAAATAAATTTATTATAACAAAAATTTATAAACATATAAAATTTTAATTAATCCAAACCTTGATTGCTTTGGCTCTAACCCTGCTCTATGACTTATCTTTCTTTGTAAAAGCTTTTGTAAATGTTTCAAGAAATATAGGTTCCTTCCCAGTATCTTGGACCTAAAAAAAACATGATTAGAAATAATGATATAAAATGAAATAGATTAAAAAATTATTGAGAAAGTTACAAAATTACCATTCTGCGTCTATGTTCATCAATATTTATTCAACCTCCTGCATATGTCGCAGATAAGTCTCCAAAATTGTATGATTGATTTGATATGTTCTATTAACTTCTTTTTTTTTATTTTCATCCGTGACCCAATAATTATAAATTTTGATCCAATTCTCCTCTGTGATACATAGTGACTTTTTTCCCCTGGACTTTGCATGATTTAAAGTATGGTGGATTTGATCGCCACATTTTTTTTTGAAAATTTGTTTGACTTCTATTTCATAGTTAGGGTCCCAAGTAAACGTCCATTATAATAAAAAATCAATTGATAATATATATTTACTTTTATTTCAAATATAAAATGTACCATTTATACCTTAAACTCACTCCACCATAACTCTTCCATTAAAGAATGAGTGCTCGAATAAAACATAGAATCTCCAAACTAGTGGTTATTCACGATTCTATTTATTTCATGAATAACTACGACAGAATTTCTAAATCTATAATAAAGGGGAAAAGCAATATTAAATAATTAACTATAGGATAAAAAATTGAAATATTATTTGTATACTTACGAATCTCCACGGGGGGCTATGAACCAGCGAATATCTTGCTCCTCTGTAAATGAATATCAGATAGGAGGGTCCTGTCCTGTGGATGGATGCGATGATGGTACTGGGGAAGATGAATGTGATAGTCTTGCTTGATCGAGAGGGGTCGTAGGTATATTATTAGGTCCCAACTTGTCTTAAGAACTACGTTTATGACAACCACCCCGTCCCCATCTAAAGATGTGCTGAAAAATAAAAAAAAAGAAGATAAAGTTAAAATATATTTGATACATAATAATTAATATAAAAAAACTTACCATATTTGTATAGACAAGGAGAATGCGCAAATCCTGCGACGACAAGATATCACCTGTAATGACATATAAATAGCAAGAAATATAAATCATTAATAGATAATATATATAAGATTACGAATGAAAAATCAACTATACAACGAAATTGAGCAATGAATTTTATAAATTTACAGATTATTTATATATAGCAAAAAAATATTAAAATAAAAGATCATTAATTTTTTATATTAAGATAACAAACTTATCCATCATCAAAAATCAAAGTCCTCATTATCATTGACATCCTCATCCACCTTCTCTTCCTCATCATCATCAACAATTTCACTTGCATTCACAGTTATCATTACTCCACTGAGATCTCGTAATGTTGGAACAATATATTCCTCAGTATGAAATGTATTTACAACTTACTCTTGTTGATATGCAAATCTTCCTAACATTCCTCAATTTTTTTTTTCGTATTTAGGGTTTATAAAAAATAAAATTTTGCCACAAATTTCAAATTTTGTCCAAAAATTTGTTATGAATTTCAAATTCGTCGCATATTTGGGACGAATTTTGAAATTCGTCGCAAAATTTTATTTTTTTAAAAAACCCTAAATACCTTCAAAAATTCATATAAAGATCTACGAAGCTCAGAATTTTATGAAATAAGTTTCTACATGTTCATATTGATTTCCTCATAACATAAATGACCTCAAACATTAATTGCACCTAATATATTTATATTTATAATTTTTAAAATATTATATAATTCAAAAATATAATTTTGTTGTGCTAAAATTTTTTTAAATAAATATATTAGGTAAAATTCATATTTGAAGTCATTTATGTCATGAGGAAATTATTATGAGTACGTAGAAACTTATTTCATGAAATTTCGAGTTGCGTAGGCTAATGTATGATTTTTTGAAGATATTTAAGATTTTTTAAAATAAATATTTGCGATGAATTTGAAAATTCGTCCCTAATTTGCGATGAATTTACAAATTCATCTCAAATTTTGGGACGAATTTTGAAATTCAACGCAAAATTAAATTTTCCAAAAATCAAAATAAATACCTTTTAATTCCCGTAGATAGATCTAGAAGACTCGGAATTACATGAAATAAGTTTCCATATGTTTGTATCTATCTTATGATAAAGTAAACACCTTCAAATATGAATTTCTCCTAATATATTTGCCCCTTAGTTAATTATTTAGATCAACCAATGACTTAGTTAAAAATTTCTAAGTTTAAATTGTTATAAGCAATTTGATATTATACCTTCATTGAACTCTAGAGTTTTTGGTGAAATTCATGTTTGAGGTCATTTATGTCACGAGGATATGAACACGTAGATACTTGTGTCATGTCATTTTGAGTTTTGTTGCTCTATCTGGGGCATTTCGACGTATTTCAATTTTAAAAAAAAATATTATTGCGACGAATTTGAAAATTCGTCCCAAATGGCGACGAATTTTTAAATTTATCGTAGAATCTGCAATAATTTTTAATTCGTCGCAAAATCTACAAAATATAATTGGTCGTGATGAATTTTATTTTTGCGACGAATTAAATATTTATTGCAAATTTGTGATGATTTTCAAATTTGTCGGAAATTTTCAACGAATACGCAACAAAAAAATTTTGTCGTAAATTTTGCGACGAATATTTATTTTTGTCGCAAAAGTGCAATGAATTTTGCGATGAATATTTATTTTTGTCGCAAAAGTGCAATGAATTTTGCAATGAAATATTTTTTTGTTGTTAATTAGCGACAAAAAATATTTCGTTGCTAAATTTGTCATAAATTAGCGACAATTTTAATTTTTTTCGTAAATTTTGTTGTTAATTAGCGATGAAATTTTTTTGTCGCAAATATTCATCAAAAATACTAGTTTTTTTGTAACGACAATATGTGGGGCTTAACCTTTATCGGGGATCAAGCCCATATAGTGTTAAGAAGCTTACACAAATTTCAGGATCAAGCCCATCCACCAACTATATATTGGAAATTTGAGTGAAACAAGAATAGGTGTGATCCCGGGCCAGCTTGCGTGTGACCTGGCCCGGCAGCCTGGCGCTCGGTCAGAAGGAAGGTGGCCAGTGATCTGGACGATCCCGTTAAATAAGAGGCCCGCGGGCTCAGGCCCTTGGGGGCTTCTGTGTCAAGGTCCACATAGTCTGGTAGGGGCCTTCTCCTAAGTCGAATGGTTTAAGGCCCACCTAGGCTCGGCTTCTCGCTGATGCGTGGCGGCCCACGTTCTGGGAATAAGCCCGAGCCGAAGGTGATGTTACTCAGTGCCCCAGTCGGCATCCTCACAGGCCCTCAGCCGGCCTCCTTACTCAGTGCCCCAGTCGGCACCCTCATAGGCCCTCAGCCGACCTCCTTGCTCCGTGCCCCAGTCGGCACAACCACTCTCTGACACCAGACTACCAGAAGTGGTACAAGGTCGGCACAGGACCAGAGCTGTTCTGGTCCCAAGTGGCGGATATCTCGCTGGGGTATTGATCCGTCTGCCACATCTTGTCCCCCATACTTCGACCACATGCTTTGGTGTCAGGTCGAGTGGCGTCCAACGGCGCCACCCTTAAGTTGACAGTGCCCCTTTCCTTAATATAGCATGTGTCACTTTACCCTGCCATCCCTGGGCATGCATTACCCTGCCCTCTCTACACGACAGCAAGTGGCAGGCGGGGCAGAACCTGTCAGCTTCCCCGGTATATATATACCTCTCACTCCGCATTTCCCAGGTACGCGTGATAGTGCAATTTTCATACTGTTCTATTGCCTTCCATCGCCACCGTCTTGTACTGACTTGACCGTCGGAGTGCCTGGCCGGGGACTTTTCCCGGCGGGTTCTAACGGTCTTTGCCTCGCAGGTTGGAAGCGACCCAGCTCGTCACGCCACCTCAGCGACCTCTCCCTTCCCGGAGACCCACTCAGCTGTAAGGGCGTCCTACTCACTTCACGACAGGATCAAATTTGGCGCTAGAAGGAGGGACACCGGCAGCCTGATCGGAAGTAGAGATGGCTGATCCTTATGAGCTGAACGTGGACGTCTCTGAACGTGGACGTCTCTCGTGAGGAGTACGAGGTACTCATGGCTACACGAGCGCAGCATAGGGCTTCCCAAAGGCTCTCCCAGGCTGCCAGCCAAGGGCATCGGGGCTCAGAGCCAGTTGCACGTCACATCTCGGGAGGACAGGGCAGGCCCGCTGTGCCTGAAGGGGGCCCCGCATCTCCTCCGATGGTTGTCCCCCAGGACGAAGTCGGCGAGGCCCATTCGGTATTAGCCGCGGCCTCAGTCTCTAACCCGGTGCGCGGGAGGCGACCGGATAAGGGAAAAGCTCTGGCGGACCCTGCAGCGGCTATGCCGGTACATAGCCCTTTTTCTCCCTGGATCTTGGAGGATCCTGTGCCCCATCATCTTCGTTTCTTCACCGTCCCTGAGTACGTGGTGACCACGGATCCGGAAGAGCACTTGATGAAGTTCGAAAGTGCCGCCATGCTTCAGCAATATCCGGAAGGTGTCAAGTGTAGAGCCTTCCTAACCACGCTCTCTAGAGCGGCCCAGAGATGGTTCGACCGACTCCCCGACAGGTCGGTCACGAGCTTTGAGAAGTTCAAGAGGGTATTCTTGCAGCACTTCGCTAGCAGCAGAAGGCACCACAAGACAAGTCTTAACTTGTTCGCCCTAAAGCAAGGGCCGAAAGAAACCTTTAAATCTTACATCCGGAGGTTCAACGAGCTGGCAATGGATGTGCCGACTGCCACTCAGGAGGTTATGGTCAGCGCGTTCTCCCAGGGTCTGCAGGAGGGAGAGTTTTTTCACTCGCTGATCAAGAAGCCTCTGAAGGACTTTGACAGCCTTCTGGGCAAGGCTGACAAGTATATTAACGTCGAAGAAGCGCAAGCGGCTAGGCGAAAGGAGTCCGTGGCCGCAGCGCCTCCTCCCCATGTCCATGGTGCCAGACCTTCAGGAGGACCCATTCGTAGCCCACGGGGCCCCGCCGAGCACACAGGCATGGAGAGACGACATGTGCAGCAGGTGGCCCAGGGATGCTTCCCCGCCCGATGGCGGCCCTACTGCAGCTTTCATCAGAGTCACGGGCACGCCACCGAGGAGTGCCGACAAGCCGGTCGGGGTCGGGCTCAGGCCCCCAGAGGACGAGGACGACACACACCTCCTGGACGGGGGTAGGCCGGGGCGGCCCGAACGCCGACCCGATGGCTGAGGAACTGTGAGAAAATCCCCCGGCTGCTCGAAATCTATTCCCTGAAGGGAACCGAGCGGTGGAAGAGGAGACGGAGGAAGAGCGGGCCAATCAGCAGAACTTCGTTCGGGGCGGTGTGCATGTAATCTCGGGTGGCCCGACAGGAGGAGACTCCCATTGGGCCCGGAAAGCCCAAGTGCGCCGACTGGAGATCCATCAAGTCGGCACTAGTCTGGCCCAGGCGGAGGGGCCGCAAATCAGCTTCGGGCCCCAAGATCTGCAGGGGTTGGAAGTCCCCCATGATGATGCGCTGGTCATCACCGCCGTCATCGCCAATTACCAAGTCCACCACACCATCGTGGACACAGGTAGCTCGGTCAATATACTCTACAAGAGGGCATTTGACCAGCTCCAGATTGAAAGGTCCCAGTTGGAGCTAGTGGCGACCCCGTTGTTTGGCTTCACGGGGAACCCAGTGCAGCCCATTGGCCAGATTCGGCTGGCCATATCCCTGGGGGAAGAGCCATTGAAGAGGACCCGATGGTCCACTTTCCTGGAGGTGGACGCCCCTTCATCCTACAATGCCATTCTGGGTCGACCTGCCCTCAATGAGTTCTGGGTCGTCGCCTCCACCTTCTACCTGAAGGTTAAATTCCCAGTCGGGGATCAGGTGGGAGAAGTCAGGGGGGACCAGAAGGTAGCTCGGAGGTACTACGTGGACGATGTTCATGTAGAGAGTCGCAAGGCCCCGCGTCCTTTCCTTGATTGCAACATGGTCCAAGCCTCTCCTTGGTCTGAGTTGCATGAAGACAAAGAAGAGGTGCAACTCCTCCCCGACCGGGAGGAGTCCCGAGTCAAGATTGCCACAGGACTGCCAGAAGAGCTGAAGGAGCCTCTGCTGGAGTGCTTAGCTCAAAACCAGGATGTCTTCGCCTGGTCCGTCAAGGAGCTGAGGGGCGTCCTACCGGAGGTTGCAGAACATCACCTCCACGTCTACCCCCACGCTCGGCCCGTGAAGCAAAGGAAGCGGGACTTTAGTACCGAATAGAACAAGGCAATCAGGGCGGAGATCGAGAGATTAACGGAGGCAGGGCACATCAGGGAGGTGCAGTTCCCGTCCTGGCTGGCCAACGTGGTGCTAGTGCCTAAGCCAGACAACAGATGACGAATCTGCATCAACTTTCGGGATCTCAACAAGGCCTGCCCGAAAGACTGCTATCCTTTGCCCCGGATTGATCAGATGGTGGACTCGACAGTAGGCAGCGAGTTCATCTCCATGCTGGACGCCTACCAGGGGTATCATCAAGTACCCCTGGCAGCCGAGGACCAAGAAAAGGTTTGCTTCATCACGGCGGACGGTACTTATTGCTACACCATTATGCCGTTCGGATTGAAGAACGCTGGAGCCACCTACCAGCGGATGATGAATAAAGTCTTCCGGTCCCAGATTGGGAGAAATGTGGAAGTATATGTCGATGACATCCTCATCAAATCTGCCCGTGCCGAAGATTTGGTGTCGGATGTTGAGGAAACCTGGCAAACGCTGCGGAGGTATGGGCTAAAGCTGAACCCAGCTAAGTGCCTTTTTGGTGCTCGAAGGAGGAAATTCCTTGGCTATATTGTGACTGAGCGGGGCATTGAAGCTAACCCAGGGAAGGTCAAGGCCTTGCTGGATATGCCCTCGCCTAGGAATCTAAGGGAGGCTCAGCGGCTGGCAGGGCGAATCACGGCCCTGTCTCGGTTCATTTCTCTATCGGCAGAGCGAGGGTTGCCCTTCTTCAGAACCCTCCGTAAAGCTACCAAGTTCCAATGGGATGCTGACTGTGACAAGACATTCGAAGAGCTGAAGACTTACCTAGCTGAACTGCCTGTGTTGGCAAAACCGGAAGTCAGGGAAACTCTCTACATGTATTTGGCCGCATCGGCTGACTCGGTCAGCTTAGTTCTGGTTAAACAAGCAGCGGCTGAACAGCAGCCAGTGTACTTCTTCGCTCATTTATTAAAAGAAGCCGAGTGCCGCTACACGACACTCGAAAGGTTGATGTATGTGCTGTTGTTGGGTGCCCGGAGGCTTCGTCCTTATTTCCTGGCACATCCTATCGTGGTTTTGACGAACAGCAACCTGGGTCGAGTCGCCTCGAACCCTGAAGCGTCGGGGCGACTGATCAAGTGGACTATCGAGCTGAGTGAATATGTCATCCAATACCAACCTCGACCAGCTATCAAGGCTCAAGCTCTAGCGGACTTCTTAAGTGAGCTGCATTCGGACGAGATTGAAGAGGCGTGGCAGATATACGTGGATGGCTCGTCCGCTCGGTCGGGGAGTGGGATTGGTGTTCTGATGTTCTCCCCTAGCGGAGAAAAAATGCACCTATCCGTGCGATTGGAGTATAAAGCCACCAATAATGAGGCCGAGTATGAGGCCCTCATAGCCGGATTGCAGGCCGCTAAGCATGTAGGGGCGGCCCTGTAGGATCGTTTCCGGTACGCTAGAGGGGGGGGGGTGAATAGTGTTTATCGGTTGAATCTCTATAAGATTGTTAGCGCGCAAGCGGAAATATAAACAAAATAAAACTAACAATAAAGAAACAACGCTAACAAACCACTTTTACTTGGTATCCACCCCGGCCGAGTGACTAATCCAAGAATCCGTCGGTGGATCACTCCCCGGATAACCTCCGGCTAGCCCTCGTCGCTCCTTGTGGGTGGAGAAACCTCGCCACAATATCTCAGACACTATCTGGGCACAAAAGACTACTAACTCACTTTACCCAAGCGAGTTTCGTCAAGAAACCCAGCCCTAACCGAGTCCTCTTTAAATAGAACTCGGGCTGGAAAACCCGCTGGCAGTCGACTGGTCCCAGGGCAGTCGACTGCCACCACCCAGATTTGACCGTTGACATCCCAACGTTCGAATTCTGGTGACTTACCAGTCGACTGCCAAAATGGCAGTCGACTGGTCCAGGGTCCAGAACCTACTGTGAGTTTTGGCAGTCGAATGGACAACCCCCAGTCGACTGCCCAGCTTACAACAGCACTCCTACTCACTCTCTTGACCCTCCTCCACGCGTGCCTTCAGGTCCACTCCTTTGGCTTGCCCCTTGAAGTCCTCTTTCACCGGCTGTCATCCCTCGGATGTGCACGCAAGTCCTCGACTTGCCTCCATGCCACCCTTCACGTGTGCCCTTTGAAGTCCACTTCCCAGCTTGCCCTTGGAGTCCTCCTCCCTCGGCTCTTGTCCCTTGCCTCAGCTGACTCTTCACCAGCAGCCTTGACTATTGCCTTCGCGCCATCTTCATCTTTGGCCCTCGTCCCTCGGATGCACACAAGCCTCCAGCTTGTCTCCATGCCATCCTTCACGTATGCCTCGAAGTCCAAGCCCCTCGGCTCATCATCCCTGCTATATCAGGTCTCTCGGGTGCACACAAGCCTCCAGCTTGTCTCCATGCAACCCTTCACCATACCAAAGCCGTCCAGCCAAGTCAATATGTGTAAACCTGTACAACCTGCACACTCACATACACATATTAGTACACAAGAGAAAGCCTAACTTAAACTCTTTGCCCAAACATCAAAACACATGATCACTCCGGATCACAGATTGCCTCAACAGGCCCGAGTAATGCTCTATTCAGATTCTCAACTAGTTACGCAACAGGTGGCTGGAAAATTCGAGGTCAACAGTGATCGGCTGCAGACTTTCATAGAAGTTTATGAGAAGCTTAAGGCTGAATTCAAAGAGGTACAAGTGAGAAAGATCCCACGGGAAGAGAACTTCAAGGCGGATGAGTTAGCTAAGCTGGCTAGTTCCGTTAGCTCATGGGTTCTCCCTCAGGCTGGTGGCCCAGCGCTGCTAGTCATGCAGATAGAAAGGCAGGTTGACCTGGAGTTGGCATTCGATTGGCGAACCCCAATCATCACCTACCTCACCCGGGGAACCCTGCCGGCCGACCGCGAGGAGGCTCGGTGGCTCAAGAAGCACGTGGCCAGATTCACCCTGGTCGGTGACGCCCTCTACAAGAGATCGTTTTCTCGACCTCTCCTCAAGTGCCTGAACGAAGAGGACGCCGATTATGTCTTGAGGGAAATTCATCTGGGGATCTGTGGACACCACGCTGGCGCTCGTGCGACGGCTCGGAAGGCGATAATGTCAGGATATTATTGGCCCACCTTGCAGAAGGACGCCAACGAGCTGGTGGCCAAATGCCTGTCCTGCCAGAAGCACCAATGCCTACCGCACCGACCCACGGAAGCTATGAGGGCGTCGGTAGTCTCTTGCCCTTTTGACCAGTGGGGCATGGACATTGTGGGGCCATTCTCGATTGCCGCCGCTCAGAAGAAATACTTGCTGGTCGCGGTCGATTACTTTTCTAAGTGGATAGAGGCGGAGGCCCTATCGCGCATCACCGAGCGGGCGGTAATGAAGTTCTTATGGCGAGACATACTGTGCCGGTATGGAATCCCACATAAGCTTGTCTCAGATAATGGGAGACAGTTCCAGGGCAGGAGGATACGGGAATGGTGCGCCGAATACGGCATCAAGCAGGCTTTTACTTCTGTAGCCTACCCCCAGAGTAATGGCCAGGCAGAGGTGGCCAATTGGGAGATTCTCAGGGGGTTGAAGACTAAGCTCGACCACGTCGGCGGAACCTGGGTGGAGGAGCTCCCAAGCATCTTATGGGCCCTACGAACAACTATCAAGGAAGCCACTGGATGCACACCTTTCCAGTTGGTTTACGGAGCTGAGGCAGTGATCCCGGTCGAGGTCGAATGCGAATCGGATCGAAGGGCAGCGTATGATGACGATAATCCGGAGAGACGGCGTTTGGAGCTGGACCTGGTCAATGAAATTCACGACAGAGCCGCGGCTCGGATGTTCGTGTATAGGCAGAAGATGAAGCAGAGATACGACCAAAGAGTGCTGCCTAAAGAATTTCAAGTGGACCACCTCGTCTGGAAAAGAATCAAACCGGTGGGGGACGTAAGCAAACTGGAGTCGCAGTGGGGAGGACCCTTCAAGATTGTTCAAAAGCTTTCTTCCGGAGCGTACTACTTAGAAAATGAAAAGGGAAAAAGGTTGGATCGACCCTGGAGTGCGATCCACCTCCAGCCCTATCAGGTTGCCTAGTGAAAGGTGATGATGTAAAAGTAAAACACATCTGACAAGTGGAAGCATATGGTCCTTACCCTGCTCGCAGATGTATCAGACTCTCGAGCTATATTTCCCGCAGCTCGGCTGCTCAGCAAGACGCGTGGCGTCCCACGCTCCCTGAGTCCTGCCCGACTGTGTGCGCTATTATCCCGCGGCTCAGCCTGCCTGACCGTGTGTGCTTTCCCGCAGCTCGGCTACTCAGTAAGACGCGTGGCATCCCACGCTCCCTGAGTCCTGCCCGACTGTGTGCGCTATTATCCCACGGCTCAGCTTGCCTGACTGTGTGTGCTTTCCCGCAGCTCGGCTGCTCAGTAAGACGCGTGGCATCCCACGCTCCCTGAGTCCTACCCGACTGTGTGCGCTATTATCCCGCGGCTCAGCCTGCCTGACCGTGTGTGCTTTCCCGCAGCTCGGCGGCTCAGTAAGACGCGTGGCGTCCCACACTCCCTGAGTCCTGCCCGAATGTGTGCGCTATTATCCGCGGCTCAGCCTGCCTGACCGTGTGTGCTTTCCCGCAGCTCGGCTGCTCAGTAAGACGCGTGGCATCCCACGCTCCCTGAGTCATGCCCGACTGTGTGTGCTATTATCCCGCGGTTCAGCCTGCCTGACCGTGTGTGCTTTTCCGCAGCTCTGCTGCTCAGTAAGACACGTGGCGTCCCACGCTCCCTGAGTCCTGCCCGACTGTATGCGCTATTATCTCGCGGCTCAGCCTGCCTGACCGTGTGTACTTTCCTGCAACTCGGCTGCTCAGTAAGACGCGTGGCGTCCCACGCTCCCTGAGTCCTGCCCGACTGTGTGCGCTATTATCCCGCGGCTTAGCCTGCCTGACCGTGTGTCCTTTCCCGTAGCTCGGCTGCTCAGTAAGACGCGTGGCGTCCCACACTCCCTGAGTCCTGCCCGACTGTGTGCGCTATTATCCCGCAGCTCAGCCTGCCAGACCGTGTGTGCTTTCCCGCAGCTCGGCTGCTCAGTAAGACGTGTGGCGTCCTACGCTCCCTGAGTCCTGCCCGATTATGTGCGCTATTATCCCGCGGCTTAGCTTGCCTGACCGTGTGTGCTTTCCCGCAGCTCGGCTGCTCAGTAAGACGTGTGGCATCCCACGCTCCCTGAGCCCTGCCCAACTGTGTGCGCTATTATCCCGCGATTCAACCTGCCTGACCGTGTGTGCTTTCCCGCAGCTCGGCTGCTCAGCAAGACGCGTGGATTCCACGCTCCCTAAGTCCTGCTCGACTGTGTGCGCTATTATTCCGTGGATCAACCTGCCTGACCGTGTGTGCTTTCCCGCAGCTCGGCTGCTCAGTAAGACGCGTGGCGTCCCACGCTCCCTGAGTCTTGCCCGACTGTGTGCGCTAATTTCCCGCGGATCAGCCTGCCCGACCGTGTCTGCTATATTTCCTGCGGTTGGGCTACTCAGTAAGACGCGGGGCGTCCTACGCTTCATAAGTCCTACCCGACCGTGTGTGCAAACTCTTCCTCGCCAGGAAGGTATAAGTAGACCAGTTCACATGCCTCACTTGGTTCAGTGTCTCCGATCGGACGCGTGGCGGCCCGCGCTCCTCAGACTCGACCTGAGTCAATGGTTGAACTCCTATCTTCTAACAAGACACATTCATCCCTCGGCTTAGTCCCTGGCTCGGTGCAAGGTAACCTAACCTGCCCCACTTGTTAATTAGCCGAGCGTACAAAATTCTCAAAGTTTTAGGTCAAGAAACATCCCTTGGGCATCTCGCCGGCTCGGGTGCCCCTTCAGTCGGGCCTAAGTGGAAGACATATGACCCGACAAACCCGCTCGAAGTCTGCAACTCGGCCATAACACTGTAAATGGCCTAGGGTAACAATCTCCTTCAACCAACGCTTCAACGTTCTCCTTGTCTCGGACCACTCACCTATGACCGATTCGTCATTATGCTCGAGAATACCGCGTCCCGGCACGGGAGTACTAAATCTCTAGGCTTGGGTCATCCGCCAAGGCGGAAAACCTAATACCCGCGGCAACCACCGGAACACGCCATGACTTGAGCCTCAGTTGCGGAGCCCTCGCGTGGGTTAGCAACGCCGTGCAGATTATTGACTCGCAAAAAAGGACAAGTAGATGCAAAGGAAAAGGTGACATTTTATTATCACAGGCGATTACAAGACAAATGCTTAGTGCTTCTCCAATTGATAAAGACAAAAGTGATCAGGCCTCAGTAACGACTGATCTAACTCATGGATCTCGGCCGGTCTTCTTTGGGGCTTGACCCTGGAGTAGGAAGTCCGTGTAGCCTTTAAGGCGCTGAATGCGCCACTGGACGACCTTTAGTACAGACGTTTGGACCTCGTACTTTTGCTTAAGCTCGCTAAGCTTCACGGCACTGGCTGCCCGCTCCTCCTCTTTGGCCTTCAGGTCGGCCAACAGAGTGGAGATGAGGCAATGTGCTTTAGAAAGTTGCGCCCTGAGTATAGTCTACCCCTCAGAAATCTGAACTGACGGTGACGCCTGTCGACAAGAGAAGGCAAGAGTCAGAAGTAAAGAAAAGAGAAATAAAAGCAACACCTTTCGTAAGTTGGAGTTTTTCAGGTCGGGCCTAAGAGCTCTCGCCCGAGCAGAGTTTCCAGACTCTCGGCTGGACGAAGCTTCGGACTTCTTGTCCAAACCATCGCTTGAACAAGAGTCACTAGCCAGTGCCCCATGCAAGGAGGCCCTAGGAGAGACTGGTTCAGGAGAGCTGGCGAAGAGCTGACGGCAACATCCTCGGCCACAGAGGCCCATAGCCTGGGAGAGGATGCGCCAGGAGAGCCTCCCCGGACTAGCATTGGCTGAGATAGGAGGCATAATGATAGTAGCCCCTCCAGCAATTGTCGAGCCAGTATTTCCAGCCGGTCGACATACAGAACAGCGACGAGTCAAATGACGAAGGACAGTAGGAACACCTCCCTTCGGGTCCCCCGTAGGTGCAAGCGCCCAAACCCTCCTCAACAAAGTCGAAGAGAACGCTCGAGAGGAGCGTCCCGACTGAGAAAGGGCGAGCTCCAGAGGCGTTGGAGAAAGCGATACCTCAGGGGCAAGCAAGGGAGACGCGTGCCCCGGAAGGGGGGTCACACGGGACGACGAAGGCGCCGCGGTAGTAGTTTTTGCATGAGCCGGTGCCCCGGCCCGCTTCGCTCGGCGGGAAGGAGCGGGAGTGCTACGTGGAGATGAGAATACGTACAGCCGAACGAAGTGTCTGAGGGCGAGTTTCCAGTGGAAAATCACTTGTAACAGGGATTCCCATACGGGGAGTTGGGGATGTTCTCATTGGTTCCTTCCCTTTACGCGAAGTGCCCTCGCACGGGGAAGTGATGGGTTTGAGTATTTGGGGCGAAAAAGGTGAACCAGGGGAGAGCATCATCTCAAAGAACTCTCGGTCAATATCCTCTGAGGGAGAAGAATACGAATTGTCCGAGGAAGCATCGAACCCTCACAGGGAAAAGGCTTCTTCAGAGGAGTCGGTCAACATGCGGGAAGACGGATGGGAAGTTTGGTGCCACAGGGGTCCTGTGAAAGTGAAGATGGCAAGGGCTGCCTATGTATAGGGGGAAGAAAAATATCTCAACTGTTCGTGGAAGACCTCGGTAAACCGCGCAATCTGACGGTCAGTCACGCGAGGGGAAGGTGTGGAGAAGTGGTAGAGGCAGAGTAAATGTGCAAGGGCTGCTCGGTACCCGAGGTGCTTATGACTAGTGACGGACGTTTCACTGCCCGACGCGTCACGTCGCCCAAGCCCTGTTCCATCACTCATTAAATCAGGCGTCAGGGATCTAGATGCGAATCGCCCTGATGGGACGGGCGTAGAAAAATGCTCATAAACAGGCCAGTCCCCATCAGTCCCGGAGCTTTGAGCCTGGCCGGTCGTGTGGCGACTCACGTTTCTTGGGTTCCAACCCAACCAAGCGGTCAAGCCCTCGTGAGTGGGTTGGACCCCATTGGTCCTTTAGCTCAACAATCTACACAGTAAGGCAGTGTCCTGATTGGAGCGGTCCATTCGGCGACCCTGGAGAGTGCTAACAATTTGACGAAGGGAACAGGCCCGAAAGATTTGCGGGAGAATGAGGAGGCTCCAGTCGGCAAGACAAAGTAACGCATCGCTCCAAACCCGTCACCCTCACAAGTATCCAAAAAGGAAAGGCAAAAAATACAAACGGCTGGACCTTCACTTGAAGGGCACATCGGTCACGCTGGGCAAGTCCTCACACATGTCCTCAAGGCTTACGGCCTCGGGAGGCATATCGGGAGACAGGTACCCGCCAAACCTGAGTCGACGGATGATGTTCAGCCCTTGTGGCTCCATGACATCCATGAACCGTTTGGCAATCTCGGCCATGTGGATAGAGTCGTTGATGCACTCAAGCCTGTACTTCTCCCGTCGGGAATCTTCAGTCTCCTTATAAGATCGAAGCATCATCAGCTCCGATCTAGTCGCCTCCCATTCGGACTGTTCAGTCTCCCTACGGGCGCAAAGCTCTGTCAACTCCGATCTGGCTGCCTCCCAATCGGACCTCTCCCTCCGCAGCTGCTCAAGCTCTTCTTTCTGGGCGCGCAACAATTGATCTTTGGAGGAAAGCTCCATGGATAGCTCAGTTATCCTTTGCGACTGGGCCAAAGCAGTAGTATCGCTGGCCTCCAGTTGGGCCTGAAGAGAGGCGAGGGCGACTGACGCCCTCTGAAGGTCGGACTTCGCCTGGGCTGACTCGGTTTGGGCCTCCGCCTGTAAGGCTCGCGCTTTCTGCTCGGCATGCTTCAGGGCGGAAAGCCTGATGTTTGATTGGGAAGTGGCTTGTTGCGCCGTCTCGACTTGGCCGCGCGCTACTTCGAGTTGTTCCCCCGAGTGGGACAGTTGATCTTGCAGAGCCTGAACCTCCTCTCGGAGGTGGTTCAGTGTGGGCTCGTCAGAGACTAGTCGGGAGTGCGCCAGCTGCATTTGCAGGCGCTTTACCTCCCTTTCGGCCTTAGCCCGTGTTGAGCCATGGGCTAGGAGCGACATAGAGACGTCGTGGCAGTCTCCTACGAACTGCAGGAAGAACGCCATTCCTGAGAGTCAGAATTGAAAAGTGCAGTGAAAGGCCTAAGTCGTCTATACATACCTGAGTGGCCTTAAGGAAAAAGGCGTCGGCTTTGTTGCGAGAGCCCCGAAAGTAGGACTCCTCGAACCCTTGGGCATAGCGATTGGCTACCGACCTATAGAGGCGCAGATCCTGGTGGTGCTCGGGCAGCTCGCCTGGGGGTATCTTTAGGCGACGGTCTGCCTGAGAGGGCACCAGGAGGTGCATCATTAGGTCCTCATGCGGACCCTCGGCGGAAGGGGCTCCTGATCGAGCAGATATCAAGGTGTCGGAGGTGTTGGAAGTAGCAGAAAGGTTGGCGGGCGATGTGGCGACGGAGAGGTCGGCCGTAGCATCAGGGTTAGGGGCAATGGCCGAGGCAATTGCCGGTAGACGAACTGGGGAGTCTCCAACGGGAACGGCGGCTGGAGAGTCAACAACGGGGGCCACATACGGAACAATGGCTAAAGAGGCAGAGTGAGCTTCTGGCTCGGGAGCTGCTCTCTTCTTCTTCTTTTCCTTCTTCTCTAAAGAAGCAGAATGGGCTTCGGGCTCGGGAGCTGCTCTCTTTTTCTTCTTCTTCTTCTTCAGATGCTTGCTGGAGGAAGGAAGGGAGGAACCCCCTGTCGGGGAGGGCGCTCGTCGGTGTTTGGGAGGAAGGCGCGATAGGACAGTCATGGACGGAGCGGTCTCGGAGGCGGTGGGGCCCGACCCCTGCACAGTCGGGGTCGGGTTGGCCGGGACAATCTCCGCTACAGCACCTTCTCTAGCAGCCAACATAGAGGTGATCCGAGTCTGTAGCTCGGCCTGGGTTAGCCTGAAACCTCCCTTCAAGGCCGTGGACAACAGCAGGGAAACTGCGAAGGCCAAACACATTCATGCACGACAAAGAGATATACCTGACAGACACCGGGGGACTTACCAGCGTCGGACAGAGGAGGGGCAGGGCTCGGGCTCAGACCGAAGGTAGAAAGAATCCCCTCCTTCAACAGAAGTCCGCCATGGAAGTGCCTGTTCTCCAGCTCGGCGGTGACACTCAAGTAGTCGGCGGAAGTACGATAGTGTCGAGGAAGTGTCTCGGAAACGGGAAGTCCCTCGACCTAAGTAGTGGGCCATCCTGGGGCGGGGATGGGCCCGACGAAGAAGTACCGCTCTTTCCAACCTTTGTTCGAAGTGGGCAGATTCCGGAGGAAGGAGGCTTTGGCCCTGGCCTGGAAGAAAAAATCGCCTACCTCTTGCTGCTTGGGGTAAAAGAGATAATGGAAGTTCTCCGGTATCAGGGGAATCCCAAGAAGCAAGAAAACAATGGCTGAACCGCATATCAGGCATATGACGTTAGTGTTGGAAACCGGATGGCTAGAGAGGGGGGGGAGTGAATATAGCCAATCACTTGGACTTTAAACACTTATGAATTTTTGCAACTCAAAGATCAGTAGCACAGCAGAAAGAGTAGAAAACAGAGTGTGCAGAAAACTAAAACGGAAGCAAATCAACACAACTAGCGAGATCGCTAACAAGGAGAGTTTACAAGGTTCGGGGATAACTTGCCCCTACTCCTTGGCGTGCCCGTAAGGTGGGCGATCCCTTGATCGTCGGCAGATCAAGCCCCGGTGAACACCGGATAGAAAACAACCTCATTCTCGGTGGAGAAACCTCTCCACAGCGTTTCAATCAAAGATATAGGTTTAAGCACAATGAAACACAAGGAAAATCTTACTTAGCATTTAGCAAGGACAAGAACACAGCAAGCTTCCTCCTGAGCTCCACCCAGCGACGATCTCACGCAAGAACCCTTTCTCCGTGTCTTCTCGCTGTTGGACTCGAAGCCTCTTGTTCCTTCCTCCAAGTGCTCAGGTAGAGAACGGTTGCTTCTCAGATTTCAGTTGCTTGCACAAGATGGAACTTCAGAACACGCAAGCAAGTTGTGGAGAACTCAAAGGTGCAGCAAGAACTCAAGCCCCACAGCTGTTCGCAAGAACTTCTGCTTCAACGAAGCCTTTTTCCGCCCTTTTGTTTCTCCACCAAGCATCAGGCGACACCATCCCTGCAGCCACCAGCTGCTCACCTGCCAACGCCAGCTGCCACTGAGCTCTCCCTAGACTCCCTGAGCTTCCCTCAGCCAAGCTCCAGTCTCAGCTCCAGTCTGCAGCTCGGCCGTTGCAACTTGAGATGGAAAAACGGACAAACCTGCTCCAAGGAAAGGTCTCCATTGACTCTCCTTGAGTGTTTGAATCCTCCCCTGTCACCTGCAGCTTAATTAGACTGTTAGAACAGCATATCACTCAGTAAATCAAAAATCAGATGTTAAGCGCAGAGAGTCAGACGCGATCAGAGCGTCTGACAATGCAATTTGAATTAAAGTGATCGATCACCGGACCGATCCAGGACTAGTGGGTCGGTCACCAGACCGATCCATCGCTTTGCTGGGACTCCTAGCTCTCTCGGCAACACAAGCCTGATCGGTCACCGAACCGATCAGAGTGAAGCCTGATTAGTCTCCAGACCGATCAGAGTGAAGCCTGATCGGTCACCCAGACCGATCAGGTCTAATGAACAGTGATCTCGGAAATCAAATCCTAAGTCCCTGATCGGTCACCGGACCGTTCAGTAGCTGATCCGTGGGGGAATTCACTCACTGTTCGCTCCCTGATCGGTCACCAGACCGATCAGGAGCAAGGCAGTGAGGAAGCTGCCTGCTCCCTGATTGGTCACCAGACCGATCAGGAGCCAAGCAACAAGGCAGTAGCCTGCTCCCTGATCGGTCACTGGACCAATCAGGAGCCACACAGTAGGTTCCCAACCTCACTGTGCGCTCCCTGATCGGTCACCAGACCGATCAGTCCTTGCTGGATTGGTCACTAGATCGATCCACGAAGGAGCAGTGTGCCAATATCCCTGATCGGTCACCAGATCGATCCAGGGACTCAAACCTAGCACTCCAAGCTAGGGTTTCATCCACCTTAGCCCTCAAAGCTAAGGATTTTTCCATCTAACTCTCCAAGTTGGGAATTTGCACCTAACTCTCCAAGTTAGGACTTTTCACCTAGCCCTCCAAGCTAGGACTTTTCACCTAGCCCTTCAAGCTAGGACTTTTCACCCAACCCTTTCGAGTGAGAACTTCATCCGACCTAGCCCTCCAAGCTAGGCACCTGACCCTCCAAGCCAGGACTTTTCATCTAATTCTCCAAGTTGGGACTTTTCACCTAACCCTCCAAGTTAGGACTTTTCACCTAGCCCTCCAAGCTAGGACTTTTCACCCAACCCTTCCGAATTAGGACTTTTCCAACACTTAGCCCTCCAAGCTAGGATTTTCCACACTTAACCCTCCAGGTTAGGATTTTACAACACCTAGCCCTCCAGGCTAGGGTTTTCCATATCATGCTTAATCCTCGATCAGGACTTAATCATAATCATCAACCTAAACTAAAATCGGTGTCAACACCAAAACAACAATCAGGGCCAGACTGCATCAACAATCTCCCCCTTTTTGTTGTTTGACAACCCGATTTTAAGTTTAGGGATTCTCAATCAAATTTTCTCAAACTCAGAATCATAGGGGAATCAGAATCCTCCCCCTACAATATAATCATCCTAAACTTAACCAACCACACTCTCCCCCTTTGTCGAACACCGAAAAGGGTCTAGAAAGGCTGTTAAGTTTAACCATACTCCCCCTCAACCCTAGGGGTATCCCAAACCAACAAAGATGTGATTGATTTTTGATAACCATATGAACACATGTGAAAAAGATAGAGCAAGATATAGCAATCACATGCATCATACTAACATGAAATAACCACACACAAGACATGGCATTTTAAGCATGACATTTTAAGCATGATCATAGCGATACAGAATGAGGCATATAGGCAGATAGTAATCATGTGAACACAGATAAGCCAACATCCTAAGCATGATAAGAAATACATGCAAAATATCACCATACAAGCCACTAATGATCATAAGATGGCAAGAAATATATCAAAAACAAGCATAGTGGCTATACAAAAAATATCCAGACAGATAGTAGATGCAACTCAATATCATGCCATAACAAGCAAAAGTCAGGACGGACACAGCCGTCAAATGGTCAGAAATCATCAAACAAAAGCAGAGAGCAGTCAAGCGTCAGCTGGATCATCGTCTGAATCATCAATGTATATGATATCCCTGGTGAAGTGCCACTGGGGGACGCACCATCAGGAAATGTATGATGATACCACTCTTCATACCATCTGTCCTGCAGTGAGCTCATCTCAGAGACATCAGATGCTAGAGCATCGAGACGACGATCAAAAGACTGAAACTCTGAGCGGACCTCCTGTCGCCAGAGCTCGGAAATGTGTAACTCGTGTTGCAGCATCCGCTCTAGCTCCGCAACCTGCCAGCGGAGGTCAGGAGCCCACTCATCGTAATCTTCAGCATCAGCTGACGGCTTCGGATCATGTGCTACTCCTGGTAACTCCCCCTCACGTCTGCGATTCTTCCACCTCAGCCCCTGCGGTCCGACAACAATGCCGGACTGAGCGAGCATGCGACGATCCAGACGGCAGTCCTGCCGAACCATGGGCACAATGCGGCCCTGAGAAACGTCGATACCGACTGACTGCAGCCAAGCCGTAATGATATGACCAAAGGGCATGTAGACTGTCTGGCTGTACATCAGACCATGGACGATGATGGAGAAGTAGACGGAGGTCACTGGATCAAAGTCTAACTGCTGATGCATCCCGTAGAGCATCAAGCAGTGGAATGGATGAATCTCATCTAGGTGTTTTGAAGTAGTCGGAAGGAGACAATTTGTGATAATTTTAAACAAAACATAATCAATGGGGGAAAGCTGGAGAGCAGGAAATGTGGGAAAACCACGGGTGCGCTCACCGGAACCCCTCGGCCTGGGATGGCTCAGAAAATACTCATAGATGGAGTCAGGAGTGACTCCAGCAAAGGGAACCGGAAGAGGATCAGGAAGATAGGGGTAGAGTGAGAAGTCGTTATCGGAACGACGGCAACCAAGAAATGCAGTGAAGGCTGATAGAGTAAAATCAAGATCGACACCGGCAACACGGGTCCTCCACCCCGTGCCCTCTCCACTGACCATGTTATTATAGAATTCAGAAACCAAATCAACATTGATTGGTCTCTCTAAGAAAAGGATGGGTTGAAGCTCATAGTACTCAATGATTTGTCTTACCGTAGGACAATGGTCGTAAATATAGGTTTGATCCACCGACCGACACGGCATAAGCTTGAAAATGTGCCATTGAAAGTTTAGAGCATAGTGAATGTTTTGGAATCTGGTATGAGGAGGTGGTGGAGGTCTCGAGGGAGGTGTAGATGATGAAGGGCCTTTGCCCTTAGAGTTTCCCTCCATTGGTTCTTTACCCTTTGATGATTTTCTAAAGAATTGAATTGATCATGGCACAAGATTAAAGGAACACACAAACCACACACGAATTGGTCATGGTATAAGATAATCAAGTGAGCAAGGTCGAGTTGATCATAAGAGGATAGATTTAATCAAAGGATTATGACAACAAATTTGATCACAGAGACATAATCACGAGGTAAGACATTTGATCAAGGGTAAGATATGGAAAGGAGAGGTCAAGGCCAACACAAGAAGATCACGGCACAAAACAAACACCAAAACATGATTAGCTTCATACATATAATCCATGAACAGATTCATAAAGGAAACTAACCAAAGAGAACTTACTTAGGTGCCATGGGAGTAGTTCTTGAAGGTTGGAAGAAAAGGGCTTGCGCAAGGGAAGGCTCTCAGCGCAAGAGATGAACGCAGACACCCTTCAGCGAGACAAACTTGCCGAAAATAGGGAGGAGCTCTCAGCGCAAGCGATCACGCACAGGAAGAAGGAAGGCTCAGAGAAACTCACGCGTAGGAGGAAGGGGGGGATCGCACGCGCAGGAGAAAGCTTCGGTGGTGAAGGGTTTTTGGTCGGCTAGGGTTCAGGAGTAGAGAGAAATCGTGATTAAAACGGTTGGTGGATCGGTCCACCAACCGCACTTTAATGCAGCTGAACGGATCACCGTTCGATCTGGGAACGCCCAGACCGATCAGGCTTTGGCCTGATCGGACTGGCCTGGTCCTGATCGGTCGGGTGACCGATCAGGCAGGATCCTGATCGATCGGCTGATCGATCAGGATGCGATCAGTAGGGTCGGATGATGATCTGGAGGCCCCCTGATCGGTCTGTGGACCGATCCCAACAGGAAGCCAGATCGGTCCGGGGACCGATCCAGAGTAGCACAGAATGTTTAGGTCGAAATCTGTCCAAGTTTCTGCGACCCCTCTGATCGGTCTGTGGACCGGTCACTACCGAAAGAAGTCAGATCGGTCCGGGGACCGATCAGCCCTATGCCTGATCGGTCCGGTGACCGATCAGGGTTCCTGATACTCCCTGATACGACCTGAAACTTGCAGTTTCAGATTTTCAGAATTTTCCCAACGAGATCTGATGAAGTTTATCGAACTTGGACATGATCTCATGACTAAAATTGATCCCTAAACAAGGATCAAAGGTCCTTATAGGTTCAACAATCACTTTGCTCCACCCAAGTGAAGTCAAACTCAATCAACAATCATCCAAGCAAATTCAATCAAGTTTTGTACCAAATTCATGTTTCCAATCAAGTTTCCTTGATTGGAATGTCCAAGTATGATCATGGAGCCAAATACACATGTGTTATGCATTGGTTTTCCCCATACTTGGTCACCAAAGTGATTTTTATCTCGTCAACTTAATTTCTCAAGGGATGCAATGACATTTTGAGAAATTGAGTTGATCCTAACATCTCACCCCATTTCTAGCAAACAAAAACGTTTTGGTAAACCTTATAGTTTGTGTAAAGTTACCCAATTGTATCCCCACAATTAGAACTTATCATGAAGGGTTTTTGGATGCACTTTGAAATTTATGAAGCACGACACATTCCAACTCCCTTCTTAAGAAACTAAACTCATTTTCGGGGAGTGGTTTAGTGAAAATGTCAGCTAGGTTTGACTTGGACTCTACATGTGAGAGTACAATATCTCCCCTAGCAACATGATCCCTAATGAAGTGGTGACGCACTTCAATATGTTTGGTCCTAGAGTGATGGACTGGATTCTTAGTTAAGTTAATTGTGCTAATGTTGTCACACAACACTTGCACACCTTTGTAACTTAATCCATAGTCCTCTAAAGTGTGAATCATCCACAACAATTGTGACACACTCTCTCCCATAGCAATATATTCTGCCTCGGTCGTGGAGAGAGCAACACAATGTTGCTTCCGACTTGACCAACTAACCAAGGATGATCCTAGGAATTGGCAACCCCCACTTGTGCTTTTCCGATCCAACTTACATCCAGCGTAGTCGGAATCGGTATAGCCAATTAGATCAAATGATTCGGTACGGGGGTACCAAAGACCGACTCCTATTGTGCCTTTAAGATATCTCAAAATTCGCTTAACAGCAATTAAATGAGATTCCTTGGCACAAACTTGATACCTAGCACACATACCCACAGCGAAAAGAATATCAGGTCGACTAGCTGTGAGGTATAGCAAACTACCTATCATGCTTCGATATTGAGTCAAATCAACGGGTTTACCACTCTCATCATTGTCTAATCTTGTGTTTGTAGCCATGGGAGTGGTTACCTCTTTTGAATCACTCATATTGAATTTTCGAAGCATTTCTTGTGTGTATTTTGATTGGTGCACATGGATCCCATCTCGGGTTTGTTTGATTTCAAGTCCAAGGAAGAAAGTCAACTCTCCCACTAGACTCATCTCAAATTCACTTTCCATGTGTCCAATGAACTCATTTAAATACCCTTGTTATTTGAGCCACAAATTATGTCATCAACATAAACTTGGGCTACAAAAATATTATCACCATCTCTCCGTAGAAATAGTGTAGGGTCTATTTGGCCTCTAACGAAGCCCTTCTCAATTAGAACGTCGACAACCGCTCATACCAAGCTCGGGGTGCTTGTTTAAGGCCATAAAGTGCCTTTTTGAGTTTAAACACGTGGTTTGGAAATTCGGAACTCTCAAACCCCGGTGGTTGTTCAACATAGACCTCTTCTCTTATTAGACCATTTAGAAAGGCCGATTTGACATCCATTTGATATAATTTGAAACCACGATGAGCTGCAAAAGCTAGCATCAATCGGATGGACTCTAATCGTGCCACGGGAGCATAAGTCTCATCATAATCAAGGCCTTCAACTTGACTATAGCCCTTGGCTACTAAGCGTGCCTTGTTTCTAATGATTTCTCCCTTGTTGTTCAATTTATTTTTGAAGACCCATTTGGTTCCAATGATGGTGGTCTTCTTAGGTCTAGGGACTAAGTCCCAAACTTGACTTCTCTCGAATTGACCTAGTTCATCTTGCATTGCAATGATCCAATCGGGATCACTTAATGCCTCATCAATTTTCCTAGGTTCAATTTCGGAAATTAAGGCAACCTCATTAGCCTCATTCCTAAAGAATGATCTAGTTCTAACCCCATGATGGATGTCTCCAACAATTTGGTCTTGGGGATGACTAGAGGCTAATCTAGTTTGCCTTGGTGTTGGTGGTGCTTCTTGAATGAATTCACTAGACACAAGCTCAGCCTCAGGATCCGGCTGATCAATGGGTTGTCTAGGTTCACCGTCATCAGACTCATCACCATCAACAACATTTGGAGTTTCATTCAAACTTAGTCTCCTAAGTTCAAGTTGGACTCCTTCTACATTTTCTGATTGGTCATTTGATTTTGAAATTTCTTCAAAAACCACATCAAAAGACTCTTCAACTAATCTTGACTTCTTGTTGTAGACTCGGTAGGCTTTGCTAACTAGGGAGTACCCGACTAGTATCCCTTCATCAGCTTTTGCCGTGAACTTTCCAAGGTGATCCTTGGTGTTTAGGATGAACACCTTACAACCAAACACCCTAAGGTGTTTAACCGTAGGTGGCTTCCCAAACCAAAGTTCATGGGGAGTCTTACCCAAGAACCTATGAATGAGAACTCGATTTTGCACATAGCAAGCTGTATTTACAGCTTCGGCCCATAAGTAACTCGGTAGTGAGACTCATTAAGCATGCTTCGTGCAGCCTCTTGTAAGACACGATTCTTCCTTTCTACAACACCATTTTGTTGTGGTGTTCTAGGAGTGGAGATCTCATGCCTATAACCTCTATCTTGACAGAATTCTAAAAACCGTTGGTTTTGAAATTCTCCTCCATGATCACTTCTAATTGTTTTAATGGTTGATGATTTTTCATTTTCAACCCTTCTACAAAAAGAAATGAAAACATCTAAGGTTTGATCCTTAAATTTCAGAAAATAAGTCCACATATATCTAGTAAAATCATCAATGATAACAAAGCAATATCTACTTCCATTCAATGATATGATGGTACCACAATCAAAAAGATCCATATGAAGTAAATCTAATGCATTAGAAGTACTTATAACGCTTTTACCTTTATGTGCAGATTTTGTTTGCTTACCCATTTGACATGCATCACAAATCTTTTCTTTTTCATACTTGATTCTTGGTAAGCCACGAACTAATCCCTCGTTGGCCAACTTTCGGATGTTCTTCATGTTCACATGTGCAAGTCTCCGGTGCCAAAGGGTGGACTCTTCTTCTTTTGACATGAGACACTTAGCAAAAGCATTAGTAGCACTTTTAAAAGAAACTTGATAAATATTGTCTACTCTTGCTCCTACTAGTACCGTGTCCAAGGTGTCATGTTGTCTAACTAGACATTGACTTGGTTGAAAGTCAATTGTGTAACCCGTGTCACACAATTGACTGACACTTAGGAGATTAAAAGTCATCCCCTTGACTAGAAGGATATTTGAAATTCTAAGACATTCGGATATTTGAATGTCTCCTATACCTATGACCTTGAGACTACCATTGTTACCAAATGAAACATTACCTCTACTTTTCTTGTGAAGTGTGGTAAACAATGATCTATCCCCGGTCATGTGTTTGGAGCACCCACTATCAACGAACCAAGTTGATAGATGCTCCCCCTCAATCATAACCTACACAATTCGAAAAATGGAAGATTTAGGTACCCAAACCTTGGGACCTAAAGCATCAACTAAACAAGACTTAGGCACCCATGCCTTGACAACTTTCTTTTGAACCTTGGGTGTCCTAGATTGTCTCATATTAGTCCTAGACATAAGAGACACAAATGAAGGTTCCTTGGGTCGGTAACCAATACCGGCCCTATTGTAAACTGCCCTTTGGGCATTCAAGATCATGTCTAGGGTCTTAGAGCTAGTTGAGAACTTCTCAAGAATATTCTTGAGCTTCTCAACTTCACTCTTTAATGACTTGTTCTCTTCTTCTAGCAATTCATCATGCAAATCATCTATATCCTCAACCTTAGAGGATTTCAAATTTTCAACCTCAAGTTTCAATTACTTAATTTCATCTTCTAACATTTCAACATGCAAGTCATCTATATTATCATACCTAGATGCTTTCAATTGATCAATTTCCAATTGCAATGATTTAACCTTACTTTTTGACTTCTTTAGCATATTGGTTAAACATGCAATAGCTTTATAACATTTCTCAAGTTTGGGAGAAGTTACCTCTTCATCATCCGAAGACGATGAAGCCGCGTTTGAGGAGTTGGATGATTCATCACTGCTTTCCTCTCCAAGAGCCATAAGTGCCACATGCCTTGTGCTCTTCTCTTCCTTTTCTTCATCCGATGAGCTTGAGGAGGACTCATCCCAAGTGGCCTTCAAGGCCTTCTTCTTCTTCTTTGACTTTTCTTCTTTCCTTTTGGTTCTCTCCTCCTTCTTCTTCAACTTCGGGCATTCATTCTTGAAATGCCCTTTCCTACCACACTCATAGCAAGAAGCATTAGTCTTATCAAGTTTAGCTTCACTAGGATTACCTTTACCCTTGAAGCGTCGACCCCTTCTCATCATCCTTCTCACGAAATTCGCCATCTCGGAGGATGAGGAGCCGCTGCCATCTTCCTCAGAATCGGACTCGGATTCGGAAGAGGATGAAGATGAAGAGACTTCCTTCTCCTTCTTCTTCTCCTTCTTCTTCTTGTTGGATCGGTCCCCTGCAACTAAGACAATCCCCTTCTCCTTGGGGCCTTTGTTAGCCATTTCATGCAATTCCATTTCACAAAACAAATCATTTAACTTAACAATGGATAAATCCTTGGATACTTTGTAGGCATCCACCATGGATGACCACAAAGCATTCCTTGGAAATGCTTTTAGTACATACCTCACAAGGTCGCGATTCTTAACCTTTTCAGCAATCGAATGAAGTCCATTGAGGACTTCCTTGAACCGGCTATGTAGCTCACTTGCCGATTCATTTTCCTTCATGGAAAGGTTTTGTAATTGGTTGAGAAACAAATCTCTCTTGGCGATCCTTGAATCTCGGGTGCCCTCGTGGAGTTCGATGAGCTTGTTCCACACGTCCTTAGCACTTGTGAAAGGACCAACCTTAACGAGTTGGTCTTTGTTCATGCCGCAATCTAGAGTGACGACCGCCTTCGCGTCGGCTTCACTCTTCCGAGTTTGTTCAGCCGTCCACCGCCAAGACTCAAGTTCCTTGCCTTCATCATCTTTAGGAGGGGTGAAGCCCTCCTTCACCGCGAACCAAGTATTGATGTCCATCTTCAAATAATACTCCATCTTTGATCTCCAATATTGAAAATCAGCGCCATCAAAGAAAGGAGGTCGGGTGGTTGAAAAGCCTTCTCTCAACGCCATGGAAGATAGCTCTCAACGCCAAGTATTGATGTCCATCTTCAAATAATACTCCATCTTAGATTTAAATTTGATTTAATTAAGATTTAATTTAACTAATTTGAATTTGATTGAATTAAAATTTAATTTAACTAATTTTAGTTTGAATTAAGATTTAATTGAATTAATTTAAGTTTGAATTAAGATTTAATTGAATTAATTTAAGTTTGAATTAATTTAGATTTAATTGAATTAATTTAAGTATGAATTAATTTAGATTTAATTGAATTAATTTAATTTTGAATTAAGATTTAATTGAATTATTTTAAGTTTGAATTAAGATTTAATTAAATTAATTTAAGTTTGAATTAAGATTTAATTGAATTAATTTAAGTTTGAATTAATTTAGATATAATTGAATTAATTTAAGTTTGAATTAAGATTTAATTGAATTAATTTAAGTTTGAATTAATTTAGATTTAATTGAATTAATTTAAGTTTAAATTAAGATTTAATTGAATTAATTTAAGTTTGAATTAATTTAGATTTAATTGAATTAATTAAAGTTTGAATTAAGATTTAATTGAATTAATTTAAGTTTGAATTAATTTAGATTTAATTGAATTTAATATTTGAATAATTAAGGTTGAAATGATTAATTAATAGTTGTGGGTTTATGTTCATCATTTTCATTATTTCAAAAATTTTTGCTTCATCCACTATTTCTTCTTTATCTATCTTTTCAAATTTTTCTAACAATTCAAATTTGTGTGAATCTTTATGAACTTTATTTACTGTGGCATTTTTCTTAGATAGTTTCATATCCTCCTCATCCTCAAAGTAGGAGGAGTAATTTGGGCCACTAGTTAAAGTTTTATAATAATTTTCAAGATTATCTATAATTAAGTTATTATCAAGGAGAATTTCATCTTCAAAATTATCCTCAGAAATAATATTTTCAGAATTAACATCTGGATTATCCTTCGGATTTTCAAATTTGAATTCATAATTATCTAAAGGATTTTCAAATTTAGAATTATCCTAAAGATATTTGAATTCAGATTTATCCTTAGGATTTTTGAATTCAGATTTATCCTTAAGATTTTTGAATTCAAATTTATCCTTAGGATTTTTGAATTCAGATTTATCCATAGGATTAAATTTATCAGAATTAAAATTATCAGAATTAAGTTTAAAATTATCAGAATTAAAATTATTAGAATTAAAGTAATGATAATTTATTTTAGAAATTACTGGATTGATGTTCTGAATTAAATAATTAATTTCTGATATTTTAGTCATATCTGAATTTTCTAATTTGACATGCAAAATATTAATTTTACTATGCAGTAAATCTAATTTATCTGAAAAATTAACTAAATTATCATAAGACAGTACAGGAATTTGTAAAATTTTTGGAATGTAAATTTTTCGTACCTTCGCCGGACACTTGTTTTTGTAGTGTCTGTACTTCTCGCGTCTAAAGCATCTGATGTGGCCTTTATCTCACCGAACTCCTGCCGCTGGTGTCTCCTTTGCCGCCGGTGGTGGAGACTGAGTCTTACGAGTAGGGCATTAATTTTTATAGTGCCCTCTCTCCCTACATGTGAAGCATATAACATGAACTTTAAAATTTGACATTTAAAATTAAAATGTACCTGATTCACCTCTGGGCTCCCCCTCAACTCCTGGCGTCATTGCTCCGTCGGCGGTTAGTCCGGTGAAGAGCGGTCTGGCTCTGATACCACTTGTAGGACCGGTGCTGTCGATAGAGGGGGGGTGAATATCGACCGTGAAAATTCTCGCAGAAATCTTCGTAAAAGTTTTTAACTATTTTCTAGACTCAGAGCGTTAGTAGCACAGCGGAAAAGTAAATATAGAAAAATAAAAGCAAGACGACAGACACGCGGGATTTATTTACTTGGTTCCCGACCCCCCAGGGTCAGTACATCCAAGGCCTATGTACTCGGCGTGAGTCCACTATTGGTCTCCTTTCCGGAATTTCCGGAGGCGGAGAAAACCCGTCATACAGTTGATTTACATGAAAAAAGATAAGTAAATTGAATTGCAGAATGAAAATCGAACCAAAACAATTTATGTCGACGCGTCTGCCGATCTGGACATCCAAAGTGCCACGCACTTCCTCCTGGAGCCTCCCAGACGTAGAACCTCGTCTTTAGCACATTGTCGTCAGTCAGAATGCTCAGAATCACTCTTGGAAGTTGTGTTTGAAGTAGAGGGGTCGAAGCCCCTTATATAGGCTTCACACGGGCGCCTGATACGCTGGGGTCGCCCCTATAGACTCGGTCAAACCTAATCCCTGCACCGACCTCGCCGCGGCAGATAAAACCTCTGACTAGGGCGCCCCAGACCTCCCAGGTGCCTGAGTTAAGGCTTATCTATGTTTCGACCTCGAAACAGCAAATACAGCTTTCACCTTGGGCGCCCGTATCATCCCGGGTGCCTGAATGGAAGCCTATTCGCCTTACTTTACGAAACTGCACCTTTTACTCTTTGTCATGGGCACCACCATCAATAGGGGCACCTGGCTTGGCTGATTTTCAGCTTTTTGTCTGCTTTGTCTCTGGTTCTTGGTACCTGCAAGATACACAAACACAAAGCAAATATACATACAATATTAGCCTTAAGGACTTGGTTTGGACTTCGGATTTCCACGAAAACCCTAGGTCGAACCGATAGAGGTTCCCACCCACGAGAACGCTCCTTTCACCTACTCCTCTCAGGAGACGGTTGCCACCCAGTCCTTCGGGTGGACTTTTGCTTAGCTTCCGATACTCTCGGATCTTGAGACGTCCGAACCCCGACCCGACTCTAATTCTGTCCTTCGTCATCGCTCAGCTATGTTGCTCAATCCCTCGGACTAAGACTTCGTGCCCAAACCCTAAGTCTAGGACTTCGGTGCCCAACCCTCGGGCAGGTCTTCGTGCCCAATCCTCGACTAGGACTTCGGTTCCCAACCCTAGGCCAGGTCTTCTTGCCCAATCCTCGACCAGGACTTCGTGCCCACCTTCCAAGCAGGTCTTCGGTGCCCAGGCCTTTGCCAAGACTTAGTGGCCAATCCTCAATTAGGACTTAGTGTCCACCTTCCGAGCAGGTCTTCGGTGCCCAGCCCTTTGCCAGGACTTAGTGCCTAGATTCACTAGGACTTTGGTCCACTTTGTTACTTCTCTCTTATCTCCCCATTGTCTGTTCAATGTATCACTGACTTAAGTAAATTGTCAATCATTAAAACACTTAGAGGAAAACATCATTGATGCAACTTGCACCAACAGTTTTTGGTATTCCTGGTATTTATAAGAGAAAATTTATCTTGATCTATGTCCTATTTTGAGTTAAGATCGTCCAATTAATTACTTTCCTTTTCTGGTAAAAGATTTAATTCCTTTCTTTGTATGATTGGAATTAAAATCTTTTAATTATAATTTCCTTCCTTTATTAGGGTTCTAGGTTGTGGTATAAATAAGAGTCCTATTTAAATATTGGGAATCATCCCCTATTCATAATAAATTTTATTATTATGGTGAAACTCTATGAATAATGTTTTCTCTTCATTTTTAGGAGGATTACTTATTTTTCTCATCTATCTTTCTTTCTTGGTTGCTCGTAGGATAATCGCTATATCCTATCCGGTGTCAGACCATGTCGACAACCCTGATCTCCATCTGACATACTTTGACTCATAGGATATCTAGAGTGGAGAACATACCCAACTACTAGAGCAAAAGGGGATAGCATGTTGGATCATAGAAACTCGATAGAGGGGGGGGCGGTAAATATCGAAATCAAATTTTTCGGAACACTAGAGAAAATACGCAGCGAAAAACAAATCAATCGCGAACACAGATTGGTTTTACTTGGTTTGGAGTCACGGTTGGCTCCTACTCCAAGGCCCACGGTCCTTGACCGTTTACTTTGGGCAATGCTATATTCAAAAAATCTTTGACAAATTGATAGTACAGATATAGAATTGGAAATTGAATTAGCAACATTTTTGTAATTTAAGTATACCGACATCCGAGGTGGATTGAATTTCGGAGTAGAAGGTCGTCGTCGGCGTTGGAATCTCGAAGTCGAAGTTTGTCAGAGCACAGCGCTTGAATGAAAATGTCTGGAGCTTAGAGAGCAATGATGTTCGAAGCCTTGGGGTGAACCCCCTTTTATAGCACCCATGGGGGCGCCCGTGTCGATGGGGGCCCTACACGTGGCCTTCCCTGCGCGATCTCTTATCCGCAAGCTCGGTCAACGCTTATCCATCTTCAGTTGGGCGCCAGAGCTGATGGGGGCGCCCGTGACCTCACAGGTGCCTTAGCTGCCTTGGTCCAGAGGCTTCGCGGCAGTGGTTTGGTTTTTTCCTTTTCACTGGGGCGGCCGTATCCATAGGGGCGCCTAACCCCAGTGAGGCGCCCGACTCCATTGGGGCGCATGAGCTGCAGAAGCAACATTCCTTCGTTCCCTACAACCAAGGTTAGTTCCAAAACACAACACGCAAATATATTAGTTATTATTTACAGTCGTAGCTGTCTTGGTTCTGACTTTGGGTCTCCCAAATGGAACCCTAGGTCGAACCGACGACTACTGTTTCCTCGACGGGGAACGCGTCCTCACCTACTCCTCTCAGGAGAGTTTACATGTTGCCAACTGGCTCCTCCGGTTGGACTTTTGCCCAATCCACCTGACCAGGTCTTCGTGCCCAACTTCCGGTCAGGTCTTCTTGCCCAACTTCCGGTCAGGTCTTCGGTGCCCTGCCCTTTGCCAGGACTTCATGCCCAGTCCTCGACCAGGACTTCTTTGCCAACTTCCGGTCAGGTCTTCTTTCCCAGTCCTTGACCAGGACTTCTTACCCAGCCCTTTGCTAGGACTTCTTGCCTATTGTACCTAGGACTTTTCCTGCACACTCAGTAGACTTGTTAGATCACATTACCACCTTAACTTCTGAACCCTTTGCCATTATCAAAACGCAGGTTTGACTTAGGTGCTTCCTGCACCAACAATCTCTCCCTTTTTGATTTATGGCAACACGGTTTAAAAAGTTAAGTTAAAGAAACATATAACAAGCAACGTATTAAGTTCCTCCCCCAGAAATGAAAATTCTCCCCCTGAGTTTTTCAACGATATGTGGGGTTTTTGAAAAGCTTCTAAGTCCTTGACTATTCTTAGAGAAACTCAAAAAAGTATTTTCCAAAAGATTTTTCAAGTAAACCACTTAGAAAATTTTCAAAAGCTTTTCAAGTTAAACACTTAGAAAATTTTCCACAATTTTCCACAAGATTTTCAAGTTAAACACTTAGAAAATTTTCATTTTTGAAATGTTTAGATTTGAAACCATTTTTAAGCATTTATTTACTTTTTGAAAAAGGAGATAAAATTTTGAAAAATTAAAATTTGAAAAAAAAACTTTTTTCTCTCCTTTCCTTTCTCTCCCCCTTTGTCATATATCAAAAAAATATTATAGCAAAAAAAAAATTGAGTAAAGAAAGTAAAGTTCTGTATTGAACCAACTCTAAACATTTTACGCATAAGCTGGACCAAACCAATTTAAATCTTCTTTTTCAGGTCTTGTCTAACCCAGTTAGCTACTTACTAACTGTCATTAACAATAGCTTTCGCTAGGGTTAGTCAAGTTAAGTGATCTGATCAAGTTAGATTTTCTAAGCTAGACACTTAACCTGATTACTGTATAATTTGTATTTATTGCCTCAATTACTGGAGATGCACTGACTTAAAGCATCTTGAATCAAGGCATAGACCTAAGCTTCTCAACCCAGTCTAGGTTGTCAATCAAAAGTACCCTAAGGTGCTTGTGAGATGTTGGCTTCTAGATCTATAGGTGCATGCAGTTCTAGGGTTAGGGCCTAAGCTAAGTCCATTTGCGAAAAAGCCCTAGTTTTAAAGGGGGTATATTTTTGAAAAAACTAAGTCGGAAAATAATTTTTAAATTTCAAGACAAAAATGATTTTTCAAACATATTAAATAATAGAAAAAATAAAGCAATTTAAAAAGACATGTAGAGCAGTCCTATTCTACTAAGCATAACCCTAACTGCCTTCTTAGCGAGCTAAACTCAGACTCAGGTAAGGGTTTGGTAAAGATATAAGCTAAGTTTGACTTTGAGTCCACATGCTTAAGGACTATTTCACCCCTGGCTACATGATCCCTTACAAAGTGATGTTTAACCTCTATATGATTTGTTCTTGAGTGTTGGATCGGATTTTTAGTTAGATTGATTGAACTTATGTTATCAATGTAGACTTGGGTTTGGGTGTAATCAAGCTGGAAGTCCTTAATGTTGGAAACCGGATGGCTAGAGAGGGGGGGTAAATATAGCTAATCACTTGGACTTTAAACACTTATGAATTTCTACAACTCAAAGATCAGTAGCACAGCGGAAAGAGTAGAAAACAGAGTGTGCAGAAAACTAAAACGAAAGTAAATCAACACAACTAGCAAGATCGCTAACAAGGAGGGTTTACAAGGTTCGGGGATAACTTGCCCCTACTCCTTGGCGTGCCCGTAAGGTGGGCGATCCCTTGATCGTCTGCCGATCAAGCCCCTGTGAACACCGGATAGAAAGCAACCTCCTTCTCGGTGGAGAAACCTCTCCACAGCGTTTCAATCAAAGATATAGGTTTAAGCACAATGAAACACAAGGAAAATCTTACTTAGCACTTAGCAAGGACAAGAACACAGCAAGCTTCCTCCTGAGCTCCACCCAGTGACGATCTCACGCAAGAACCCTTTCTCCGTGTCTTCTCGCTGTTGGACTCGAAGCCTCTTGTTCCTTCCTCCAAGTGCTCAGGTAGAGAACGGTTGCTTCTCAGATTTCAGTTGCTTGCACAAGATGGAACTTCAGAACATACAAGCAAGTTGTGGAGAACTCAAAGGTACAGCAAGAACTCAAGCCCCACAGCTGTTCGCAAGAACTTCTGCTTCAAAGAAGCCTTCTTCCGCCCTTTTGTTTCTCCACCAAGCATCAAGCGACACCATCCCTGCACCCACCAGTTGCTCACCTGCCAATGCCAGCTACCACTGAGCTCTCCCTGGACTCCCTGAGCTTCTCTCATCCAAGCTCCAGTCTCAGCTCCAGTGTGCAGCTCGGCCGTTGAAACCTGAGATGGAAAAACGGACAAACCTGCTCCAAGGACAGGTCTCCATTGACTCTCCTTGAGTGTTTGAATCCTCCCCTGTCACCTGCAGCTTGATCAGACTGTTAGAACAGCACATCACTCAGTAAATCAAAAATCAAATGTTAAGCGCAGAGAGTCAGACGTAGTCAGAGCGTCTGACAATGCAATTTGAATTAAAGTGATCGGTCACCGGACCGATCCAGGACTTGTGGGTCGGTCACCAGACCGATCCACCACTTTGCTGGGACTCCCAACTCTCTCGACAACACAAGCATGATCGGTCACCGGACCGATTAGAGTGAAGCCTGATCGGTCTCCAGACCGATCAGAGTGAAGCCTGATCGGTCACCCAGACTGATCAGGTCTAATGAACAGTGATCTCGAAAATCAAATCCTAAGTCCCTGATCGGTCACCGGACCGTTCAGTAGCTGATCCGTGGGGGAACTCACTCACTGTTCGCTCCCTAATCGGTCACCAGACCGATCAGGAGCAAGGCTGTGAGGAAGCTGCCTGCTCCCTGATCGGTCACCGGATCGATCAGGAGCCAAGTAACAAGGCAGCAGCCTGCTCCCTGATCGGTCACCGGACCGATCAGGAGCCACACAGTATGTTCCCAACCTCACTGTGCGCTCCCTGATCGGTCACCAGACCGATCAGTCCTTGCTGGATCGGTCACCAGACCCACGAAGGAGCAGCGTGCCAATATCCCTGATCGGTCACCAGACCGATCCAGGGACTCAAACCTAGCCCTCCAAGCTAGGGTTTCATCCACCTTAGCCCTCCAAGCTAAGGATTTTTCCATCTAACTCTCCAAGTTGGGAATTTGCACCTAACCCTCCGTGTTCGGACTTTTCACCTAGCCCTCCAAGCTAGAACTTTTCACCCAACCCTTCCGAGTTAGAACTTCATCCGACCTAGCCCTCCAAGCTAGGCACCTGACCCTCCAAGCCAGGACTTTTCACCTAATTCTCCAAGTTGGGACTTTTCACCTAACCCTCCAAGTTAGGACTTTTCACCTAGCCCTCCAAGCCAGGACTTTTCACCCAACCCTTCCGAACTAGGACTTTTCTAACACCTAGCCCTCCAAGCTAGGATTTTCCACACCTAACCCTCCAGGTTAGGATTTTCCAACACCTAGCCCTCTAGGCTAGGATTTTCCATACCATGCCTAATCCTCGATCAAGACTTAATCATAATCATTATAATCATCAACCTAAACTAAAATCGGTGTCAACACCAAAACAACAATCAGGGCCAGACTGCATCAACACTTAAGAGTGTGCATCATCCATAAGAGTTGTGCTACACACTCTCCTAAAGTAACGTATTCTGCTTGAGTTATAGATAGAGCTATGCAGTGTTGCTTTCTACTGCACCAACTGACTAGATTATTTCCTAAAAGTTGGTAGCTTCCACTTGTACTCTTTCTATCTAGTTTGCATCCAACATAGTCAGAATCAGAGTATCCTGACAAGTCGAAGGTTGAGGTCCTAGGATACCAAATCCCTACATTTAGGGTGCCCTTAATGTATCTAAGTACTCTTTTTAGGGCTGCTAAGTGCGATTCCTTAGCACAGGTTTGGTATCTAGCACACATTTAGGATATCAGGTCTGCTAGCTGTAAGGTAAAGTAGACTTTCAATCATACTTCGGTATAGCTTAAGATCTACAAGTTTACCTTCAGGGTCACTATCAATTTTGATATTTGTGGCCATAGGGGTACTTATACTTTTGGAGTTATTCATTTTAAATTTCTTTATTAACTCCTTAGCATATTTGGATTGGTGAACATAATTCCCATCCCTGAATTGCCTAATTTGCAGTCCTAAGAAGAAACTGAGCTCACCAACTAAGCTCATTTCAAATTCATTTTCCATTATTTTTACAAATTCCTTTAAGAAGTTTGAGTTGGTGGATCCGAAAATTATGTCGTCAACATAGATTTGGGCAATGAAAATGTCTTTTTATAAGGTTTTAACAAAAAGGGTGGAATCAATTTGTCCTTGGTTAAATTCCTTAGAAATAAGGTAAGTTGATAGGCGTTCATACCATGCCCTAGGTGCTTGTTTTAACCCATAAAGTGCCTTATTAAGTTTGAAAACATAGTTAGGTTTTTCTAGGTCCGCAAATCCGAGAGATTGTCCTACATAGACTTCTTCTTTGATGAATCCATTTAAAAAGGCTGACTTAACGCCCATTTGATAGAGTTTGAATCCTTTATGGTCTGCAAATGCTAATAGCATTCTAATGGACTCAAGTCTGGCTACTGGGGCATAGGTTTCATCATAGTTTAATCCTTCGACTTGACTGAACCCTTTTGCTACTAAGCGGGCTTTATTTCTGACTATTTCCCCTTGGTCATTTAGCTTGTTCTTAAATACCCACTTAGTATCTATAATAGACTTGCCCTCAGGTTTAGGTACTAGTTCCCAGACTTGGTTTCTCTCAAATTGGGCTAATTCCTCTTGCATAGCTATGATCCAATCAAGATCAGGTAGGGCTTCCTCTATAGTCTTAGGTTCGATTTTTGAAATTAGTGCTATCTGGATAAGATTTCTATAGGAAGACCTAGTTCTGACTCCTAAGGTTGGATCACCCACAATTTGATCAGAAGGGTGATTGAGTCTGGGTTTCTTGGTTCTTCTGGAACTTGGTTCAGCCTCAGGTCTGACTGGACAGTTTGGTTCAATATTTCGTTCAACTACATGGGTTGGTTCAATTATTGGTTCAGTTGACGCAGTAGTTGGTTCAAGAGTTAATTCATTTAGAGGTTCAACTAGTGGTTCAATTGATGGTTCAATTGTATGCTCATTTTCTTCTTGATCAATATTTGATGGGTTCAGGTTTTGATTATCAGATTTTGAATTAGTTTCCTCATCAAATATTAAATTCGTTGTTTCTTCAATTTTATTAGTTTGTTTATTGTAGACCCTATAGGCCCTACTTGTTGTTGAATATCCTAAGAGTATTCCTAGAGTTGACTTAGACTGAAATTTACCTAGGTAGTCCTTGGTGTTTAGGATATGTACTTTGCACTCGAAGACCCTTAGGTAATGTAGGTTTGGCAGTCTATGGTAATATAACTTATAGGAAGTTTTATTATGTCTTTTGTTAATTAGGACCCTATTTTGGATATAGCAAGCCGTACTTATTGCTTCTGCCCAAAATTAGTTAGCTAGGTTAAATTCATTGAGCATTGTCCTAGCGGCTTCCTGTAGGGTTCTATTCATTCTTTCTACTATCCCATTTTGCTGGGGGGTTCTAGGACAAGAAAATTCGTTAATATATCCATTTATTCTACAGAACTCCTCAAACCTTTGATTCTCAAACTCTCCCCCGTGATCACTCCTAAGTCTTTTGATTTTGGTGTCATTTTTATTTTCGATTATTTTACATAAGTCAATAAATAGGTTTAGGGTTTCATCCTTAGCTTTTAGGAACCTAACCCAGGTAAACCTAGAGTAGTCATCGATAACGACTAAGCAGTACCAGTTTCCGCTTAGTGACTTGGCTCCATGTGAATCAAATAGGTCAAGGTGCAGGAACTCAAGTGTGGTTTGAGTTAGGTCTGATTGAATTTGCTTGTGATTAGACCTGGTTTGTTTACCTTGGTTACATGAGTTACATATCGTGTTTTCATAGTTTTTAATTTTTGGTACTCCTTTAATTAGACCAAGTTGGGTGATTTTTGAGATTAGTCTAACATTAGTGTGACCTAATCTCCTATGCTAGAGGTTGGATTCTTCTAATTGAGTTAAGAGGCATTTAGGTACTAAAGTAGATTGATAGTGTAAACATTATTTTTCCTAGTACCCTTAAGCAAGACTTCTGAGTCTTGAAGGTTTCTAATCAGGCAGTCAGAGTTAGTACATGTAACTATATAGTCAGTATCACATAGTTGACTTATACTAAGCAAATTAACTTGAAATTTTCAACCAACAGAACCTTTTTAATAACAAAATCGGATTTAAGTTCAATGTTACCTGACCCAATGACTTTGAGTGTAGCATTGTTGCCAAATGCTACTGAGCCTAGGTTCTTGAACTTGAGTTTGGTGAATTTCAATTTGTCTCCAGTCATGTGTCTGGAGCATCCACTATCCAACATCCATTGGTCCAAATCTTTATGTTCCTACACATAAAGTATTTATTAATTTGGATCTAATTAGAATTAAGGATAGCTTAAAATTGATTTTCACAACCTAATCTGTCTCACCCAATCTAGTGTTATCAATCACGTTAACCTTATGTATTTTGTGAGACAGGTTAAAAACATTTTAATTTGAAAAGGCATGGTTAACTTTTAAAAGTTTAAATTAATTTTGAAAATTTTAATTAAGTTTTAAGTTTATTTTAAAAACTTGTGTTGAATCTAAGATTAATTGAAATTTGTGTTAGATTCAAATCTGACAATATTAAAGTGAATTTGATTTTCAATAATTGGCTTCCAGGTCTTGGCGAGGTACTAGGCCTTCTTTGGTCGTAGCCTTATTGGATCATCAACTCTTTCCTTGACAAAGCCTTTTATTGAAAATTCATCTTCAAGTTACTTCTTGAAAGATTTTGGTCTAACTAGTTTGGGTCTTGGATCGGTAGCTTCGACTAGTTCCACCAAAATGGCTCCCTAACGTACAATCATCTCACCTCCACCTAATACTATGTTGTTCAAATTTCAATTAAGTAATTTTAGTCCTTAGTCTAACCAGTCCTAGGTCTAAACATAATAAATTACAGAAAGAAATAATCAAGCAAGCATGCAATAAAATTAAAGAATTAAGCAAAAAAAATTATCTAATTATGAAAATTGTTTTTAAATTGGCTCCCCCTGGTCTATAGCCTCGATAATGATTAGGCAAGATGTGAATCTTGCCCTTGGGGATCCAATACTGGTTTGGTCTAGCTTGGTTGTTCAAGCAAAGCTTGGGAACCCATGCTTGAATTTTGGCTCTAAGTTGGTTCAATACAGCATAGTACGACCGTTGTCTCGACTTGGTTCGATACCATAATCCAGATCGATTAAGAACGGACTTCTGTTTTCCAAGGATAATGTCAAGACCCTTGGAACCCGAAGTAAATCATTCTAAAGCCACTCTGAGCTCCTTGACTTGAGTTTTCAAGGAGGAATTTTCTTTCTCAAGCTTTTCAACTTGAGTAGAGTTTCCTTCTTGAACCTTCTCGGTCAAGGATCTCAAGTCGGCTTCCTCTTTCAGGAGTTTTACTTCCTGTCAGAGGGACTCGGCCCGGATTTTGGCTTTCACCAGGTTACTAGATAAATAAGCAATTAATTTAGATAATTCAACTTCGGAATAACCTTTTACCATTATTTGGCCGTTTTCCGAGATTGTGAGCCTTCCGTCGTCTGGCTCCGATTCTGATCCGGTGTCGATGTCTTCCGAAGCGGTTAAAGCAAGAAGATTTGATTGTGGAGCCTCTTCTTCTTCTTCTTTAGAGGAAGATTCATCCCACGTGGCTTAGAGAGCCTTCTTCCTTCAAGTCTTCTTGGCTTCCTTCAGATTGGGGCATTCTGATTTGTAGTGTCCCTTCTTGTTGCATTCATAGCAGGTGACATTTGTTTTGCCTTTTGATGTTGAAGGTTCAGCTGGGACTTCCTTTTGTCGGCTTGCTTTCTTTCTATTGGTTTGATGCTTCAGCTCATTGTAGTAGTCCCGAGCTAGCCGCACCAACTTGGGTCGATCCCCTTCACTATCTTCTGAGTCTGTTTCCGAGTCAGACTCGGGTGTAAGTTGAGGCTTCTTCTTGGCGACTTTTCCTTGGGGTTTACCTGCAAGAAAAGCAATACTTTTCTCGACCATAGTGCAGTTAGTCTGTTCATGCAATTCTAACTCTGAAAAAGTTCATCTAATTTAATTTTTGAAAGGTCCCTGGAAACCTTGTAAGCATCTACCATAGATGCCCACAGTGTGTTCCTAGGGAACGCATTTAGGGTATACCTGATTAGATCACGGTTCTCTACCTTGTGACCTATTGTATGCAGCCCATTCATCAGCTCCTGGATTCTGACATGGAGTTGTGCTGCTGATTCGCCTTCATTCATCTTGATCGTGTAGAGTCTGTTCAGCAACAGATCCCTTTTGCTGATTCTGGTGTCGGAGGTACCTTCATGCAGCTCAATCAACTTGCTCCAGAGTTCTTTGGCACTGCTGAAAGCACCCACCCGATTCAGTTCTTCCTTGGTCAATCTGCATTGCAACATCTGAGTTGTCTTTGCATCAGCCTCGATCTTCTTTTTTAATGAGGTGTCCCATTCAAAGTAGTGTTGTGCCACTCCTTCTACATTCTTGGGGATCTCTGGGCCAAATTGGATAATTACCCACATGTCCACCTGAGTTTTCAGGTGGACTTTCATCCTGCTTTTCCAGTAGGAGAAGTCTTCTCCACTGAAAAGCGGTGGTCTGGCTGTGTTGAATCCTTCTTGCATGGCCATAATATTTTCTGAAAAATAAAAAAATAAAAAGAGAAAACTTGTTCCAGGACTTGGTCTTCGATTAGTAGTGCGGAAGAAAATTAATAGAAATGAAAACGATTGAGTGGTGTTGCACCAACCTCGATTACAAGAAAATTTCAAAAAAAAAATTAAAATAATTTCATAAAATCCGAAAAAAAACTCTCAAATTAGTGGTTGCACCAAATTTGAGTCACCCGCTCTGATACCACTTGTTGGATCGTAGAAACTCGATAGAGGGGGGGTGAATATCAAGATCAAATTATTCGGAACACTAGAGAAAATACGCAGCGGAAAACAAATCAATCGCGAACACAGATTGGTTTTACTTGGTTCAGAGTCACGGTCGGCTCCTACTCCAAGGCCCACAGTCCTTGACAGTTTACTTTGGGCAATTCTATATTCGAAAAATCTTTTACAAATTGATAGTACAGATATAGAATTGGAAATTGAATTAGCAACACTTTCGTAATTTAAGTTTACTGACGCCCGAGGTGGATTGAATTTTGGAGCAGAGGGTCGTCGGCGGTTCTGGAATCTCGAAGACGAAGTTTGTCGGAGCGCAGCGCTTGAACGAAAGTGTCTGGAGCGTAGAGAGCGATGATGTTCGAAGCCTTGGGGGTGAACCCCCTTTTATAGTACCCATGGGGGCGCCCGTGTCGATGGAGGCGCCTACACGTGGCCTTCCCTGCGCGATCTCTTATCCGCAGGCTCGGTCAGTGCTTATCCATCTTCACTTGGGCGCCAGAGCTGAGGGGGGCGCCCGTGACCTCACGAGTGCCTGAGCTGCGTTGGTCCAGAGGCTTCACGGTAGTGGTTTGGTTTTTGCTTTTACACTGGGATGCCCGTATCCATATGGGCGCCTAACCCCAGTGAGGCGCCCGACTCCATTGGGGCGCCTGAGCTGCAGAAGCAACATTCTTTCGTTCCCTGCAACCAAGGTTAGTTCCAAAACACAACACGCAAATATGTTAGTTATTATTTACAGTCGTAGATGTCTTGGTTCTGACTTTGGGTCTCCCAAATGGAACCCTAGGTTGAACCGACGCCTACTGTTCCCTCGACGGGGAACGCGTCCTCACCTACTCCTCTCAGGAGAGTTTACTTGTTGCCAACCGGCTCCTCCGGTTGGACTTTTGCCCAATCCACCTGACCAGGTCTTCGTGCCCAACTTCCGGTCAGGTCTTTTTGCACAACTTCCGGTCAGGTCTTCGGTGCCCAGCCTTTTGCCAGGACTTCTTGCCCAGTCCTCGACCAGAACTTCTTTGTCCAACTTCGGGTCAGGTCTTCTTGCCCAGTCCTTGACCAGGACTTCTTTCCCAGCCCTTTGCCAGGACTTCTTGCCTAGTGTACCTAGGACTTTTCCTACACACTCAGTAGACTTGTTAGATCACATTACCACCTTAACTTCTAAACCCTTTGCCATTATCAAAATCTAGGTTTGACATAGGTGCTTCCTGCACCAACATAGCACTCTCCCCAAATGGCTCAGTATCATTGGCTCTCCAGCTAGATACAGGCAAGTAAATCACCAAGGTATTTTACCCTAGCACAGTGACCCTAGCTCTGATACCAAAAATAAATTATCACAGCCCAAGACCAATGAAGCCGCTGATCCAATATAAAATCGGACAATATCTCTCCTGTCTAACGGATAATTTACACACACATACAATACACGCAGTATAATAATAGTCCTCTAGCCTCAAAATAGCAGATAATATGAAGAATAATAACTGTTGGTGTCGAAAGCACCAAAGTCAATCCTATGTTTTGATGATGGCAAAGGGTTCGGAAGTTAAGATTTGGTTGTGATCTAACAAGCTTATTAAGTGTGCAGGAAAGTTCTAGGTACACTAGGCACTAAGTCCTAGTTCGTTGAATTGGGCACCAAGTCCTGGCCGCGGGCTGGGCAACTAAGTCCTGGCGTAAGGTTGGGCAATAAGACCTGGTGAGTGAAGCTGGGCACTAAGACCTGGTGAGTGAAGCTGGGCACTAAGACCTGGTCGAGGACTGGACACCGAATGTTGATGCAGTCTGACCTGATTGTTGTTTCGGTGTTGACACCGATTTAAGTTTAGTTGAGTGAGAATTGAGATAAGTTCGGATTAAGTCATGTTCGACGATTGGGCACGAATTTTGGTGAGTGAAGTCGGGTCCTAGTGAGTGAAGCTAGGTGAAGAATTCCGGTAAGTGAAGTCGGGTCCTAGTGAGTGAAGCTAGGTGAAGAAAATCCCGGTGAGTGAAGCCGGGTCCTAGCAATGGAAGCTAGGTGAAGGAAATCCTGGTGAGTGATGCTAGGTGAAGTGAATCCTAGTGAGTGAAGCTAGGTTGAACTAAGTCTCGGTGAGTGAAGCTGGGCATGATGATTGGCTGGATCGGTCTGAAGTCCGATCAAGGCGTTGGCATAAACTCTCTGGATAGTGGATCGGTCACGAGACCGATCCAGGATGTCCGATCGGTTTGTTGACCGATCCAGAGAGCTTCTGAGGGAACAGAAGGTTTTCTGAACGGTCTGGTGACCGATCAGAAAATGAACAGAAAGATCAGAGGAATTTCTGATCAGCCAGTGCGACTGATCAGAATCAGGTTGGACCGAGCAAGAGGGACCCTGATCGGTCAGCCACCTGGCTGATCGGTCAGCTGGACCGATTAGCCCTTGCTAATCGGTCAGTTAAACCGATCAGCCATTGACTCATCGGTCAGCTAGACCAATCAGCTCTTGGCTGATCGGTCAGCTGGACCGATCAGCCAAGGGTTGATCGATCAATGAGACCGATCAGCCAAGGGTTGATCAGTAAGTGAGACTGATCGGCCTTAACCCTAGAATTCGCAGTAACCCTGGAATTCGCAGTAGATTTGAGGATCGGTATGGTGACCGATCCCCAATCTCTGATCGGTCAGTGAGACCAATCAGAACTTCATTGGATCGATAAGATTGGAGTCTGATCGGTCAGAGGGAGCCTGATCAGTCAAGGTGAATGATCAGCGCTTCGGAACTTTAATTTGAATTTCTGTCAGACTTCTGTTTTCCTTCTGATATGTTTTGATTTGCTTCGCTAATCAGTCTGTGAGTGTGCAAATGATACAGAGTCAAATGGAGGAGCAAGGAGAAGGGTCAAAGGGTGACTTTCTCTGGTGTTCTTTTGTTTGGTATATGTTTGTAGGTTTCAACAGGTTCTGGCATCTGGTGACTGACATGAGGCTCCAGCTGAAGAGGTCTTCAGTGAACTGAGAGCTCAGAGGAGGTCAGTGGGTGACGAAGCCTGATGATGTACAGAAGGATTGCTTAAGAGGAGGCTGGTGAAGCAGAGAGAAGAAGAAGGAGATTAGATACATCGAAGAGACAACAGTGAGAATAAAGAACCGAGTGAAGTCTCTTGTGTGTTGTTTTGTGCTCTGTGTTAAGTTTCTTCTTCGTACTTTCTGTGCTTGCGCTTAAGGTTGATCTGTAAGCTTCTTCTCAAGTCTCTGTGCTTACTTTGATACATTCCTGAGACTGTCTGTGGAGAGGTTACTCCACCGAGAAGGAGATTTTCTTATCCGGATTCATTCCGAGTCTCGATCTGCCGATGATCAAGGGATCACCCACCTCACGTGCACGCCAAGGAGTAGGGGCAAGTTATCCCCGAATCTTGTAAATCCTTCTGTTAGTTCTGTTTGTGTTTGTCTTGCTTTCTGTTCTGTTTTTGCTTCCGTTGCTAACCTAAGTGCAGAAAGAATCAAAAGAAGCCGAAGAGTTTATGTGGGTGGCTATTCACACCCTCCCCCCCCCTCTCTAGCCATCCCAGATCCAACACCGAAGACTTGGTGAGTGAAGCTGGGCACTAAAACCTGGTCGAGGACTGGGCACCGAAGACCTGGTGATTAAAGCTGGGCAAAAGTCCAACAGAAGGAGCTGGTTGGCAAAAAGGTAAATTCTCCCGAGAGGAGTAGGTGAGGACGTGTTCCCCGTAGGAGGGAACATTAGGCATCGGTTCGACCTAGGGTTCCATTTGGGAGACCCAAAGTCAGAACCAAGACAGCTTAGGCTATAAATAATGTTTAATATATCATGTATATTTGCTTCTTGTATTTGGAACTAACCCTGGTTGCAAGAAATGAAGGGACAGTGTTTCTGCAGCTCAGTCGCCTCATTGGAAGGAGGCGCCTCACTGGGCTAGGTGCCTGTGTGGATACAGGCGCCCCAGTGCAAGGCCAAACCAAGCCATCGAAGAAAACTGCCACGGAAGCCTTTGGACCAAGTCAAGCTAGGCGCCTGTGTTAACACAGACGCCCCAGTCAGCTCAGGCGCCCCAGTTGAAGGGATAAGCGCTGGCCGATTCTGCAGATTGGAGTTCTCGCAGAAGAGGTCACGTGTCAAGCGCCCCCTTCAACACAAGCGCCCCAGTGACCAGTATAAATAGGGGTTCACCCCCAAGGCTTCAACAAAACTTGAACATCTCGCTCTCAACACTTTCGTTCAAGCACTACGCTTCGACACTCTCCGCACTCGCGATTCAGGCGACGACGACGACCCGCTGCTCCGAACTTCCAACCACTCCGGTCGTCGGTAAAAGTTTATTTTCATAAAGTGTTGTAATTTCATTTTCAATTCTATATTTTGTACTCCAACTTGTAAACATTTTTACGAATATAGAATTGCCCATCGTAAATGGTCAAGGACCATGGGCCTTGGAGTAGGAGCCGACTACAACACCGAACCAAGTAAAAAGAAAGATTGTTAGCGATTGTTTTTATGTTTTCCGCTGCGTAATTTCTCTTAATTATTCGAAAATTTTACGATCGATATTCACCCCCCCCCCTCTATCAATTTACTCCGATCCAACAAGTGGTATCAGAGCGGGTGGCTCAAACTTGGTGCAACCACCAGTTTGAGAATTTTTTTTTCAGATTTACGAATTTTAAATTTTTTTTCTTTCGCTCGAATTTTCTCGTTAATCGAGGTTGGTGCAACACCACTCGATCTTTTTCCGTTATTAATATTTTTTCCCGCACTGCTAATCCAAGACCTAGTCTTGGGACAAGTTGTTTCTAATTTTTCAGTAAAAACTAATGGCCATGCAAGAGGGATACAACACTGCCAGACCTCCTCTTTTCAGTGGAGAAGACTTCTCCTACTGGAAAAGCAGGATGGAAGTCCACCTGAAAACTCAGGTGGACATGTGGATAATTATCCAGTCTGGGCTGGAAATTCCTAAAATGCATAAGGCGTGGTGCAACACTATACTGAGTGGGACGGCCCACTAAAGAAGAAAATTGAAGCCGATGCAAAGGCGACCCAAACTTTGCAATGTGGCTTAACAAAGGAGGAGCTAAACCAGGTAGGACCCTTCAACGGCGTGAAGGAGCTTTGGAACAAGCTGATCGAGCTGCACGAAGGCACTTCCGACACGAGGATCAGCAAAAGAGATCTGTTGCTTAACAGACTCTATACAATCAAGATGCACGACGGCGAGACTGCAGCCCAACTCCACGCCAGAATCCAGGAGCTGATGAACGGACTGCACACGATAGGTCACAAGGTTGAAAACCGTGACCTGATAAGGTATACTTTAAATTCCTTTCCTAGAAACTCATTGTGGGCGTCTATGGTGGATGCCTACAAAGTTTCAAGGAACTTATCTGAAATTAAGCTAGATGAGCTATTTTCTAAATTAGAACTGCACGAACAGACTAACACTACCTTGATCGAGAAAGGTATAGTTTTTGTTGCAGGAAAATCTCAAGGAAAAGCTCCCAAAAAGAAGACTCAACCAGCACCCGAGTCTGACTCAGACTCAGAATCAGAAGATAGTGAAGGGGATCGACCCAAATTGGTTCGGCTAGCTCGGGATTACTACAAAGAACTAAAATACCAAACGAGCAAGAAGAAATCAAGCCAAAGAAAGGAAGATCCAGCAGAACTTTCAACAAGCTCGAAGAGCAACACCAACGTTACTTGCTATGAATGCAATAAAAAGGGACACTTCAAGTCAGAGTGCTCCAATCTGAAGGAAACGGAGAAGGCGCGAAGAAAGAAGGCTCTCCAGGCCACCTAGGACGAATCCTCTTCCGAAGAAGAAGAAGAAGTCCCGCACGCGAATCTCCTCTCCCTAACCGCCTCGGAAGACATCAACTCCAGATCAGAATCGGAACCAGACGATGGAAGACTCACAATATCAGAGAACAGGCAAATCACTGTAAGAGGTTATTCAGAATATGAATTGTCAAAATTAATTTCATATTTGTCTCGTAACTTGGCGAAAGCCAAAATCTGGGTTGAGTCCCTCTGACAAGAAGTAAAACTCCTGAAAGTGGAAGTCAATTCAAGGTCCTTGACCGAGCAAATTCAAGAAGGAAACTCAACTCAAGTCCAAAAACATGAGGAAGAGAATTCCTCCCTGAAGACTCAAGTCAAGGAGCTCAGAGTTGCCTTAGAACGGTTCACTTTGGGTTCCAAGGGTCTTGACATGATCCTTGGAAAACAGAAGACCGTTCTCAATCAATCCGAACTCGGTTATCGAACCAAGTCAAGACAACGTTCATATTATTCTGTATTGAACCAACCTAGAACCCAAGTCCAAGCATGGGTTCCCAAGCTCTATTTAAACAAACAAGCTGGACCAAACCAGTATTGGATCCCCAAGGACAAGATTCACATCTTGCCTAACCCTTATCGAGGCTTTAGTCCAGGGGGAGCCAATACAAAAACCATTTTTATAAGTAGATGATCTATTACTTAATTGCTTGCCTGATTGTTTATCTTTTTTAATTGTTATCATGCTTAGATTTAGGACATGTTAGATTAAGGACAAAAGATTTAATTGAAATTTGAACAACATAGTATTGGTAGAGGTGAGATGAAAGTACGTTAGGGAAGCCCTTCTAATAAGATCAAGTATATCCTACTTGGTCTGTTTAGTCTGGTGGAACTAGCCGAAGCTACTAATCCAAGACCCAAACTAGTTAGACCAAAATTTTTCAAGAAGTAACTTGAAGATGATTTTTCAATGCAAAAGGGTTGTTGCTCCAATAAGGCTACGGCCAAAGAAGGCCTTGTGCCTCGCCAAGACCTGGAAGCTGATTACTGAAAACCAAATTCAAATTACTATTTGTTAAATTTAAATCTAACACAAATTTCAATTAATCTTAAATTCAACACATTTTTCAAAATCAATAAACTTAAACTTTATAAAATTTTCAAAATTAATTCAATGCCTTCAAAATTAACCATGCTATTCAAAATTAAAATCTTTATTTTTGAAAACCTGTCTCACAAAACCCATAAGTTAACGTGATTGATAACACTAGACTAGGTGAGACAGACTAGGTTGTGAAAGTCAATTTAAGCTATCCCTAACTCTAATTGGATCCAAATCAACAAATACTTTATGTGTAGGAACATAAAGATTTGAACCAATGGATGTTGGATAGTGGATGCTCCAGACACATGACTGGAGATAAATTGAAATTCACCAAAATCAAGTTCAAGAACCTAGGCTCAGTAGCATTTGGCAACAATGCTACACTCAAAGTCATTGGGTCAGGTAACATTGAACTCAAGTCTGATTTTGTGATTAAGAAAGTACTCTTGGTTGAAAATTTTAAGTTCAATTTGCTTAGTATAAGTCAACTATGTGATACTGGCTACGTAGTTACATTCACCAACTCTGACTGACTGATTAGAAACCTCCAAGACTCAGAAATTATGCTTATGGGTACTAGGAAAAATAATGTTTATACTATTAATTTACCTTTAGTACCAAAATGTTTCTTGACTCAATTAGAAGAATCCAACCTCTGGCATAGGAGATTAGGTTACACTCATGTCAAACTAATTTCTAAAATTACTCAACTTGGTTTAATTAAAGGTGTACCAAAAATTAAGAATTTTGAAAACACAATCTATAATACATGTAAACAAGGTAAACAAACTAAGTCTACTCATAAACCAATTCAATCAGACTTAACCCAAACTACACTTGAGCTCCTGCACCTTGACCTATTTGATTCACACGAAGCCATGTCGCTAAGCGGGAATCGGTACTGCTTAGTAATTATCGATGATTACTCTAGGTTCACCTGGGTTAGGTTCCTGAAAGCTAAGGATGAAACCTTAAATCTATTTATTGACTTATGCAAAATAATTGAAAACCAAAATGATACTAAGATTAAGAGACTTAGGAGTGATCACGGGAGAGAATTTGAAAATCAAAGGTTTGAGGAATTCTGCAAAATCAATGGGTATATACATGAGTTTTCCTGTCCTGGAACCCCCCAACAAAATGGGATAGTGGAGAGAAAAAATAGAACCCTTCAGGGAGCCACTAGAACTATGTTAAATGAATTTAACATAGCTAACCAATTTTGGGCAGAAGCGGTAAGTACGACATGCTACATCCAAAACATGGTTTCAATTAACAAAGGACATAATAAAACCCCTTATGAACTATATTATCATAGACTGCCTAACTTACACTACCTAAGAGTCTTTGGGTGCAATGTCCATATCTTGAACACTAAGGACTACCTAGGTGTGTTTCAATCCAAGTCAACCCCAGGGATCTTCTTAGGATATTCAACAACTAGTAGGGCCTATAGGGTTTATAATAAACAAACTCACAAAATTGAAGAAACTACTAACTTAATTTTTGATGACGAAATTAAGCCAAAACTAATAATCAAAACTTGAACCAATCAAATATTGATTAGGAAAACAGTGAACCAACAATTGAACCATCAATTGAACCACTGATTGAACCTCTAAATGAACTAACTCTTGAACCAACTACTGAGGTCTCAACTGAACCGACCCAAGTAGTTGAACCAAACACTGAACCGAACAGTCCAGCTGGACCTGAGACTGAACCTAGTACTAGAAGAACCAAGAAACCCAGACTCAGTCACCCTTCTAATTAAATTATGGGTGATCCAACCTTAGGAGTCAGAACTAGGTCTTCCTATAGAAATCTTAGTCAGATCGCATTAATTTCAAAAATTAAACCTAAGACTATAGAGGAAGCCCAACCTCTGATTGGATTATAGCTATGCAAGAGGAGTTAGCCTAATTTGAAAGAAACCAAGTCTGGGAACTAGTACCTAAACCTGAGGGTAAATCTGTTATAGATACTAAGTGGGTGTTCAGAAACAAATTAAATGATCAAAGGGAAATAGTTAGAAATAAAGTCCACTTAGTAGCTAAAGGGTTTAGTCAGGTCGAAGGGATAGACTATGATGAAATCTATGCCTCAGTAGCCAGACTTGAGTCAATTAGAATGTTGTTAGCCTTTGCAGCCCATAGACGGTTCAAGCAATACCAAATGGATGTTAAGTCTGCCTTTTTAAATGGGTTTATCAAAGAAGAAGTTTATGTAGGACAACCCCCAGGATTTGAGTACCTAGAAAAACCTGAGTATGTTTTTAAACTTACAAAAGCACTTTATGGGTTGAAACAAGCACCTAGGGCATGGTATGAACGTTTATCAACTTATCTAATTTCCAAGGAATTTAACCAAGTCAAATTGACTCCACCCTTTTTGTTAAAACCTTAGAAAATGATATTTTTATTGCCCAAATTTATGTTGATAATATAATTATTGGATCCACCAACTCTAACTTTCTAAAAGAATTTGTAAAAATAATAGAAAGTGAATTCGAAATGAGCTTGGTCGGTGAGCTCAACTTTTTCTTAGGATTACAAATTAAACAGACTAGAGATGGTAATTATGTTCACCAATCCAAGTATGTTAAAGAGTTAATAAAGAAATTCAAAATGGATAATTCCAAAAGCTTAAGTACCCCTATGGCTACAAATGTCAAAATAGACAATGACCCTGAAGGAAAACCTATAGATCTTAAGCCATACCGAAGCATGATTGGTAGCATACTTTACTTGACCACTAGTAGACCTGATATCTTATTTTCTGTAGGAATGTGTGCTAGGTACCAAACTTGTGCTAAGGAATCCCACTTAGCAGCCCTAAAATGAGTACTTAGGTACATTAAGGGTACCCTAAATGTAGGGATTTGGTATCCTAGGACTTCCACTTTTGAATTATCAGGATATTCTGACTCTGACTATGCTAGGTACAAATTAGATAGAAAAAGTACAAGCGGAAGTTGCCAACTATTAGGACATAGCCTAGTTAGCTGGTATAGTAGAAAGCAACACTGCGTAGCCTTGTCCACAACAGAAGCAGAATATGTTGCCCTAGGAGAATGTGTAGCACAACTTTTGTGGATGATGCACACTCTTAAGGACTTCCAGCTTGACTACACCCAAACCCAAGTCTATATTGATAACATTAGTTAAATCAACTTGACTAAAAACCCAATTCAACATTCCCGAACAAAACATATAGAAGTTAAACATCATTTTGTAAGGGAACATGTAGCCAGGGGTGAAATAGTACTTAAACATGTGGAATCAAAATTTAACTTAGCTGATATCTTTACCAAACCCTTACCTGAGTCTGAGTTTAGCTCACTAAGAAGGCAGTTAGGGTTGTACTTAGTAGAATAGGACTGATCTATATTATTTTCTTAAAAAGTTTCCTATTTTTCTTAATTTTTTTCGAAAATTAGCAAATTTATCATTTCGTTTATCAAGTTTTTGACATTTAAAATGATTTTCCACTTAGTATTCTTTCAAAAACTACCCCCTTCAAAACTAGGGCTTTTTCGCAAATGGACTTAGCTTAGGCCCTAACCCTAGAACTGCTTGCACATATAGATCTAGAAGCCAGCATCTCACAAGCACCTTAGGATACTTTTAAATGATAACCTAGACTGGGTTGAGATGTTTAGGTCTATGCCTTGATTCAAGATGTTTTAAGTCAGTGCATCTGCAGTAATTGGGACAATAAATACAAGTTGAACAGCAATCAGGTTAAGTGTCAAGCTTAGAAAATCTAACTTGATCAGATCACTTAACTTGACTAACCCTAGCGAAAGCTATTGTTTATGACAGTTAGTAAGTAGCTAACAGGGTTAGACAGGACCCGAACAAGATGTAGGATCGGTGCCGTCGATAGAGGGGGGGTGAATATTGACCGAAAACTTGTCGCGGAAATTCGTCTTACTTTCGAATTACGTTCTAGACTTAGAGCGTTAGTAGCACAGTGGAAAACATAAAAATAAAGAACAAAACAAAACACAGATTCCATGCGAGATTTTTTACTTGGTTCCCGACCCCCCAGGGTTAGTGCATCCAAGGCCTATGCACAGGAACGTCCGTCCACTATTGGTCTCCTTTCCGGACTTTCCGGAGGTGGAGAAACCCATCTTACAGTGCAATAATTACAATCACAAATATAGAAAATTAAGCGCAAAATAATTAAAGCAAACCAAAATGAGATGGTCGAAGACTCGGCCGATCTGGACCTCCGAAGTGCCGCGCACTTCCTCCTGGAGCCTCCCAGTCGTAGAGCCTCGTCGTTAGCACTTTATCGCCGGTCAGAACGCTCAAAATCATTCCGGAAAGTTGTGTTTGAAGCTGAGGGGTCGAGGCCCCTTTTATAGGCTTCATACGGGCGGCTGTGTTGATGGGGGTGCCCTATAGGGCTTGGTCAAACCTTATCCCCGCGCCGAACTCGTCGCAACTGATAAAATATTTGACCTAGGTGCCTACATGAACTCGGGCGCCTGTATCATCCCGGGCACCTGAATGGAAGCCTATTCTGCTTTCTTCACCGAGGCTGCTTTTTTGTTCTTTGACCCAAGCGCCCCTATTGGTGGGGGTGCCTGGATGCTTGGGGGCGCCCCCATTTATGGGGGCGCCAAGCTACAAAGCTTCCAGCCCAGTTTTTTTCCTACTTTGTCTTCAAATCTTGGTACCTGCAAGATACACAAATACAAAGCAAATATACACATAGTCTTAACCTTAAAGACTTGGTTCTGACTTTCGATTTCCATGAAACCCTAGGTCGAACCGACGCAAGTTCCCACCCCCGAGAACGAGCCTTTCACCTACTCCTTTCAGGAGACGGTTGCCACCCCGTCCTTCGGGTGGACTTTTGCTTAGCCTCCGATACTCTTGGATCTCGAGACGTCCAAACCCTAACCCGTCTCTACTTCTGTCCTTAGTCATCGCTCAGCTAAGTTGCTCAGCCCCTCGGACCAAGACTTCGTGCCCAAACCTTAGGTCCAGGACTTCGGTGCCCAACCCTTGGCCAGGTCTTCGTGTCCAATTCCTTGTAAGAGAAAAAGAATTTATTTCTAACTTAAGGCGCATCTCTCCCCCTTTGTCATACATCAAAAAAAAACCAAAAATACTTGTACCAACAATGGAAATATTTGGTTCTTTGTGAACATACTTAGTATAAATTTTGAAAGCACTAGAAATACTTGAAAGCATTTGAAGTATTTTGACAGTTTGAAATTTTAGCAGCACTTAGCCCAAAAAGATTTGAAGTACTTAGAAATTTTTGCATTACTTTTTGAAACAGAATTTTGAAAGTATAGCATAAAACTTGACTTGCACCTAAAAATATACTTGGAAAGGTATTGAAAAATATTGTGTATTTGCAGGGACACATTTTGAACTTCGAAAATTTTTGCACTTTAGAAAACTTTTAATTAGAAACAAATTTCCAAAACGATTTGCACTTATAAAAATATTTGAACATTGGTGCCTTTTTGGAAACATTTTGAAAAATATTGAAGACTATAAGTACTTAGAAAACTATTAGAATTTTTGAAACGTATAAGTAGTTAGAAAAATATTAGAACTTTTTGTAAAGTATAAGTACTTAGAAAAAATCTTATTTTTAAAACATAATACTTTACTTGACTTGGTTTCTTTTCCAGCCTGACACAATCCTAAGAAACCTTGTTGACTACAAGAGCATTTTCCTAAGTGTCCTGGAAATTTTCCAACTCAAGTAAACATTATTTCAAAAAAAACTGTTTTGAAAACGATAGAGATTGACAGTGATAGAGAGATAACAGTACTTAAAAAAAATTATGTTTTCTGAAATGACTTAATAATGCAGTGCATGAAAATATATTAAATAATTCTTTGTAATTTGACCTCCCCCTAAACTTGACCCAGTCCTAGGAAGCTTGTTGACCACAAGTACTCTTCCTCTATGTCTTTAGGGTTTAGTTCAGATCAAAGAAATTATCTAATAATTTCAAAATAGATAATTACCAATAAAATTTTTTCAGAAATTCTTCTTTTGACTCAGACTCCCCCTAAATTTGACACATCCTAGGAGTCCTTGTAGATCATGAAGTGGACCTTCCTCTGTGTCTTTAGGGTTTATCAATGTCAAAGAAATAGGTCATTTTTGAAAATATAATTTTTAAAGCATAAGCATTTTTTGGAAACACAAATGATAGTAATTTAAAGCAGAGTTTTCGAAAAGTATTTTCAAATGATAGTAATGTTTAAAATACAGTTTTAAAAAAATTTCAAAGGAATGAAAACACTCCCCCTGTACCCACACCATTTGACTCTATCTAAGTGCCTTAAGGAACTTTAGTGTAGTCCTAAGAGGCTTATGTCTAATTGTGTGAGTCAAACAATTTTTAAAAAGATATAATTTTTGAAAACATATAACATGTAATCAATCAGTCAAGCATGAATTCCATAAAAACATTATTATGTTGAAACACTATTTTGAAAATATATTTTTAGAAAAATATTCTAACAATTTTGAAAAACAATTTTGAAAAATATTTTTCAATTTATTAGTCCTTAACATCTCACCCATTTTAGATGTCTCAATACAGCAAGCATGGTTGCCTTATAGGTGTATTGTGAGATGCTTGAATTATTTTTCTTAATTGATTGTTAAATCTAAGATTTAATTGAAACTTGTATTAGATTCAAATTTATCAAATAGTAAAGTGAATTTGATTTTTGGTAATTGGCTTCCAGGTCTTGGCGAGGCACAAGGCTTCTTTGGTCGTAGCCTTATTGGATCATCAACCCTTTCCTTGACAAAGTCTTTTATCGAAAATTCATTTTCAAATTACTTCTTGAAAAATTTTGGTCTAACTAGCTTAGGTTTTGGATCGGTAGCCTCGGCTAGTTCCACCAGACTAAACAGACCAAGTAGAATATACTTGACCTTATTAGAAGGGCTTCCCTAATGTACTATCATCTCACCTCCACCTAATACTAGGTTGATCAAGTATCAACTATTCTTTTTCCTATAACCATTCTAAATTATGCATAAAATTAAACATGAATGACATGACATATATTTTAAAAAAAATAGCAGATGCATGTTCATGGCATAAATGCATGATTCAAACAAGTCAAAAATATTTGATTAAGTTTCTAAAGATGTATCAAATTCCCGATTTGATACATGTCGTATGAACCCGCGAATATGCCAACCCACATTGACATATTTGATATTATTAAATTAATTATTGTGGTTTGGGTAAGATTTTATTTAATTCGAATTTAAGTTATTTACGAATTAATTGGGCTTAGGTTAATTAAGAATTAGTTGAAATTGAATTAATTAACGATTAATTGAAGTTAAATTAAATAAGGAGTAATTGAAGTTGATTAATTAAAGATTATTTAAAGTTGAATTAATTAAGATTTATCTAAAGTTGAATTAATTAAAATTGAATTCAGAAGTAATTAATTAGGGATTAATGTATTAATTAAGAATTAATTTGAGTTTGAATTGATTAAGGATTAATTGAATTAATTTGAATTAATTAAGGATTAATTGAATTAATTTGAATTAATTTAAGGTTGAATTAATTAAGGATTAATTGAATTAATTTGAATTAATTTAAGGTTGTATTAATTAAGGATTAATTGAATAATTTGAATTAATTAAGATTTAATTTGAATTAAGAATCAATTTGAATTTGAATTAATTATGATTTAATTGAATTAGTTATGATGTAATTGAATTTGAATTAATTAAGATTTAATTGAATTAATTAATAATTAATTTGAATTTGAATTAATTACGAATTAATTTAAATTTGAATTAATTAAGATTTAATTGAATTAATTACGATTTTGAATTAATTACGAATTAATTTGAATAATTAAGGTTGAAATGATTAATTAATAGTTGTGGGTTTAAGTTCATAATTTTCATTATTTCGAAGATTTCTGACTCATCTACTATTTCTTCCTTATTTATCTTTTCAAGTTTTTTCAATAATTCAGGTTTATTTGAATCTTTGTGATTTTTATTGACTATGACCTTGATCTCAGAAAATTCCATCTCCTTCTCATCCTCAAAATCACATCCTTCAATATCCTCACAGTAGGTCGAGTAATTCAGGCCACTAGTTAATGTCTTGTAATAATCTTTAATATTATCTAAAGATTTGATAATTAAATTATCATCTAAGAAGATTTCATTTCTATTATCCTCAGAAATATCCTTAGAATTATCCTCAAGAATTTCAAAATTATCCTCAATAATTTTATTATTAGTTTCAGGATTATCCTTAATATTTTCAAATTTGAATTCAAAGTTATCCTTAAGATTTTCAAATTTGAATTCAGTGTTATCCTTAAGATTTTCAAATTTAAATCAAGTGTTATCCTTAAGATTTTCAAATTTGAATTCATTGTTATCCTTAAGATTTTCAAATTTGAATTCAGTGTTATCCTTAAGATTTTTAAATTTGAATTCAGTGTTATCCTTAAGATTTTCAAATTTGAATTCAGTGTTATCAGATTTAATTTCTGAATTATCTCCAAAGTTATCAAATTTAATTTCTGAATTTTTGAATTATCTTCAGAGTTATCAGATTTAATTTCTGAATTATCTTCAGAGTTATCAGATTTAATTTCAAAATTTACTTTAGAAATTATCAAATTGACATTCAGAATTAAGCAATTAATTTCTGATATTTTAGCATTATTTTGATTTTCTAACTGGTCATGCAAAACATTTACTTGACTATGCAATAATTCTAATTTATCAGAAAAATAACTAAATTATCATAAGACATTGCAGGAATTTTAAAAATTTTCGGGACATAAATTCTACGTACCTTTGCCGGACATTTATTCTTGTAGTGTCCGTATTTTTCGCATTTGAAACATTTGATGTGGTCCTTGTTCCTCTGGACTTCTGGCGCTGGTGCCTCCTTTGCCGCCGGTGAGAAACGAGTCTTATGAGTAGGACACTGATGTTTATAGTGTCCTCTCTCCCTGCACTTAAAACACGTAATATGAAATTTAAAAACAAACATTTTAAAAAAAATATACCTGATTTACCCCTGGGCTCCCCCTCAACTCCTGGCGTCTTTACTTCGTCGGCGGTTAGTCCGGTGAAGCGCGGTCTGGCTCTGGTACCACTTGTAGGACTGGTGTCGTCGATAGAGGGGGGTGAATATCGATCGAAAACTTGTCACGGAAATTCGTCTAACTTTCAAATTACGTTCTAGACATAGAGCGTTAGTAGCACAGCGGAAAATAGAAACATAAAGAACAAAACACGGATTGCACGCGAGATTTTTTACTTGGTTCCCGACCCCCCAGGGTCAGTACATCCAAGGTCTATGCACGGGAACGCCCGTCCACTATTGGTCTCCTTTTCGAACTTTCCGGAGGCGGAGAAACCCATCTTACAATGCAATAATTACAATCACAAATATAGAAAATTAAGTGCAGAATAATTAAAGCAATCCAAAATGAGATGGTCGAAGACTCCGCCGATCTGGACCTCTGAAGTGCCGCGCATTTCCTCTTAGAGCCTCCCGGTCGTAGAGCCTCATCGTTAGCGCTTTGTCGTCGGTCAGAACGCTCAGAATCGTTTCGGAAAGTTATGTTTGAAGCTGAGGGGTCGAGGCCCCTTTTATAGGCTTCATACGGGCGCCTGTGTTGATGGGGCGCCCTATAGGGCTTGGTCAAACCTTATCCCCGCGCTGAACTCATCGCAGCTGATAAAACCTTTGACCTGGGTGCCTACATGAACTCGAGCGCCTGTATCATCCCGGGCACCTAAATGGAAGCCTGTTCTGCTTTCTTCACCGAGGCTGCTTTTTTGTTCTTTGACCCAAGCGCACCTATTGATGGGGGCGCCTGGATGCTTGGGGGCGCCCCCATTGATGGGGGCGCCTGGCTTCAAAGCTTCCAGCCCAGTTTTTTTCCTAATTTGTCTTCCAATCTTGGTACCTGCAAGATACACAAATACAAAGCGAATATACACATAGTCTTAACCTTAAGGACTTGGTTCTGACTTTGGATTTCCACAAAACCCTAGGTCGAACCGACGCAAGTTCCCACCCCCGAGAACGCGCCTTTCACCTACTCCTTTCAGGAGATGGTTGCCACCCCATCCTTCGGGTGGACTTTTGCTTAGCCTCCGATACTCTCGGATCTCGAGACATCCAAACCCTGACCCGTCTCTACTTCTGTCCTTAGTCATCACCCAGCTAAGTTGCTCAATCCCTCGAATCAAGACTTCATGCCCAAACCCTAGGTCCAGGACTTCGGTGCCCAACCCTCGACTAGGTCTTCGTGCCCAATTCCTCGAACCAGGTCTTCGATGCCCAACCCTCGGCCAGGTCTTCTTGCCCAGTCCTCGACCAGGACTTAGTGCCCAACTTCCGGTCAGGTCTTCGGTGTCCAGCCCTTTGCCAGGACTTAGTTCCCAATCCATGATCAGGACTTAGTGCCCAATTCTTTGAACCAGGACTTGTTGCCTAGGTTTACTAGGACTTTGGTTCATTTTGTTACTCCTCTCTTAACTCCCCTTCCTTTGTTCAATGTATCACTGATTTAAGTATTTGTCAAACATTAAAACACTTAGAGGAGGTCATCACTGATGCAACTTGCACCAACACAAGATCGGTTTAATTTGGTTTGGTCTAGTTTTTTTTCATTAGAGTTGGTTCAATATAAATTTCAATTTCTTACTAGCTCTAATTTACTTGCTGTAATTGGTATCAATTTTTTGATATATGGCAACGGGGGAGAGAAACAAAAGAAAGGAGGAAATTTTTCATCTTTCAAAATTTTTCATTTCTTTTTCCAAAAAGTAAAGTAAAAGTTTCAAGTGCTCAGTGTTTAAGTACTTCAAATTTTTATTTCTAAAAAGTGCTTTCAAAATACTTCGAAAAGAAGTTAAAAATTTCTAATTGTATTTTGAAAAATATTTCTAAGGAAAATTTCCCTTGAAACCTCCTTGAAAATGGTGCTAAGTAAATTTTTTTTAACAAACATTGTTTGAAAAAAATAAAGATGTTTTTTTAAGTGAAAATGTTTTAAATGCACAAAGTGTTTTCCAAAGCAAACTCTTCTAAGTACGAAAAAAGTTTTTTGTAATCAAATGTTTTCCCAAGTTCTCAAAATTGAAATTTTTTTAAGGAAAATCTGGTTTTAAAATTTATCTTACCTAAGTAAATTTACTTTTACAAAAAGTTCTTTGAAACAAAAATTAGGCTGGCAAAAATTGTCTAAGTGTTGAAAAATTCTTCAGTACAATTGCTCTATTTCCGAAAAATACTTAGTCAGAAACTTAAAGCTTTTTGCTAAATTTTGAAAAACACTTAGCACTTAGAATGTTTACAAAACCCGCATAGCATTGAAAATTTCAGGGGGAGAATGTACAATTCAGGGGGAGATAAATTTCTATTGTTAGATTATTATTATTGTTAGATTGCTATAATATGTTCTTAACTTAACTTTTTGAACCATGTTGACATAAATCAAAAAGGGGGAGATTGTTGGTGCCGGAAGCACCAAAGTCAAACCTATGTTTTGATGATGACAAAGGGTTCGGAAGTTAAGATTTGGTTGTGATCTAACAAGCTTATTAAGTGTGCAGAAATGTCCTAGGTACACTAGGCACTAAGTCCTGGTTCGTTGAATTGGGCACTAAGTCCTGGTCGTGGGCTGGGCAACTAAGTCTTGACGTAAGGTTGGGCAATAAGACCTGGTGAGTGAAGTTGTGCACTAAGACCTGGTGAGTGAAGCTGGGCACTAAGACCTGGTCGAGGACTAGGCACCGAATGTTGATGCAGTCTGATTTGATTGTTGTTTTGGTGTTGACACTGATTTAAGTTTAGTTAAGTGAGAATTGAGATAAGTTCGGAAGAAGAAGAGGGAGAAGAAGGGATTTCAGCCAAGGGAAGGTAGGGAAGAAAAATGACAAGTAGTTCATCCAAATGACAAGAAAAACTCTTTTATACTCATCCTATGAATATGAAGAGTTTTTATCCCTTTAACATCCCTCCATTAAAGACAATAAAAACCCAATTAGAGCACATAATTCTCATGTGGCTCTTCAACTTCTCTTCATCTAATGAAGAGAAACTTTTCATCTTCCGCTATTATTAATTTATTAAACATTATAATGAATTAATATCTCATTCAAATGTGGTTGAGTCTAACTCAAATTAGATCTCAATCCCATAATCCAATTGGATTCATTTGATTCTAACTCAATTAATCTAATTCGGATCAAATCTTAGTCAAACTAAGATCAATTAATCTCCGAAGCATCGTGTCCTTAGTGTGTGACCTAATAGGTATCTAGATTGACCAATGAGACATAGACAGTGTCATTCTTGATCAATCTTTGTGTTTCTTGATCCCCGAGTAGACTCACTCAAATAAATGAACTTAATATCTCATATTGACACATTTGAGCAGGGTCATGCGTTTTAGTAGTCCTACTCGATCAAGGGGCTCACATGTATCACTCCCATCACATGGGAGAGATAGATCTCCTCTACATCACATACATACATCCGCATAATTCATTACATACCTAGTGATCGCCTTTATAGTCTACCCTATTACGGGTGACGTTTGACGATACCAAAGTACATAACTCCTTATGTAGGGAACCGTAGTGACTTCATGTCTAAGGACTATTCATACTAATAGTCACATGAGAAAGTTTATGATACTTGTTGGGACCTTGTCGTACGGCTAGAGGGGGGTGAATAGCCGATCACCCACTTTAATCGTGGTTTTTTTCCTACACATTGTTATTGCGCAAGCAGAATAACAAATAATCAAATCTAACAACTAAGAAGACAAACCAATTTACGTGGTTCGGAGATGAAGCTCCTACTCCACGACTGTCCGTAAGGTGGACGATCCCGATCCGTCGGTGGATGACTCCCTGAAAATCCTCTAGCTAGCTCGTATAGCTCCTTGTGGGTGGAGAAACCTCGCCATAACCCGCAACACCTTCCTGAGCTCTTAGACAACTAATTGGCCTTTAATCAAAGCCAATTTTGTCAAGAAGTCTCAGCCAAAACCGAGCTCTCTTAAATAGTGCTCTTTGCTGAGAAGACCGTTACCAGTCGACTGGCCCTGGGGCAGTCGACTGGTCCCACTTAAATTTGGATGTTATAGTCCAACGTATGAATTTTTACTACCATCAGTCGACTGGTCCAAGATCAGTCGACTGGTCTTTCTATGGACTTCATCAGTCGACTGATCCAGGATCAGTCGACTGGTCTACTTCCAAACCTAAGGTTTCCCTTCCCGAGTACATTTCTCTCAGCACTCGAACCCTAGGATTTCCTTCCCAAGTATAATTCCCTCAGCACTCGACCCCTCACGATTTGGCTGACTCTTCATCCAGCAGCCTCGATCTATTGCCTTCAATCCCTCTTCGACTTTGGCTCTCATCCCTCGGATGCATGCAAGCCCACGACCTGTCTCCCATGCCATCCTTGACGTATGCCTCGAAGTCCGCTTCCCTCGGCTCATCGTCCCTACTTTGTCCACGGTCCCTCGGATGCATACAAGCCCACGGCTTGTCTCCTCACACCATCCTTCACCGGCCCCAAAGACGTCCAACTAAGTCTATGTATATCCTGCAAACCTGCACACTCACATACACATATTAAACACAAGGGTGAACCTTATTGGGGCAATCGGCCCAAGTATGATCGGGAGGATCATGGGTTTTGATGTGTGTGTGCCAATATGATTAAGTTAGGGTTTCATGTTGATCTAATATGAGTATGTGAGTGTGCAGGTTTGCAGGATACATATAAGCTTGGTTAGATGTCTTCAAGTACCGTGAAGGGTGGGATGGAGGCAAGCCGTGGGCTTGTGTGTGTTGGATCGAGAAACACGATAGAGGGGGGGTGAATATCATGAAAATCTTTTCGGATAAGACTAAGAGAAAATACGCAGCGGAATTAAAAATAGACGCACAAGGAACACAAGTATTTTTACTTGGTTCGGAGTCGCGGTCGGCTCTTACTCCAAGGCCCACGGTCCTTGACCATTTACTGCGGGCAATTCTATATTCGCACAAAGGTTTACAGATTTAATACAAGAATAGTACAGTAAGTAAATGAATACACTTTTCGTTACCGACGCCCGGTGTGGATCGTACTTCGGAGCAGAGGGTCGTCGTCGGCGCTAGAGTCTCGAGATTGGAGTTTGCCGGAGTAGAGCGCTTGAACGAAAAGCTTAGAGGCGTTGAAAAGTTGTGTTGTGAAGCCTTGGGGGTCGAGCCCCTTTTATAGTGCTCCTGGGGGCGCCTAGGACGTCGGGGCGCCTGACACATGCCTTCCGATCGGAGAAACTTCATCCGTAGCTCGGTCAGCGCTTATCCCCTCTGAATCGGCCTCTGGAGCTGACTGGGGCGCCCGAGACCTCCTGGGCGCCCAGCATGACTTGGTCCGCTGGCTTCGTGGCTGATTTTGCTTCGACTCCTCTTTGGCTTTGACCTTGGGCGCCCGGGACCTCCCGGGCACCTAGACCAGTGTTGTTTCATAGTGATTCTTGCTTTCTACTTGTTTAGCTTTGACCTTGGGCGCCCAGGACCTCCCGGGCGCCTAGCCCAGCTGCCATCCCCTCTCCTTTGGGGCGTTCTGAGCTGCAGAAACACACTCCTTCGGTCTCTGCATCCAAGGTTAGTTCCAAAATAAACAAGGCAAGAATATTAGTCCATCTTTACAGTCGTAGCTGTCTTGGTTTTGACTTCGGGTCTCCCAAATGGAACCCTAGGTCGAAACGATGCCTACTGTTCCCTCGACGGGGAACGCATCCTCACCTACTCCTCTCAGGAAAGTTTACCTTTTGCCAACCGACTCCTCCAGTTGGACTTTTGCCCGATACACCTGACAAGGTCTTCGTGCCCAGTCCTCGACCAGGACTTCGTGCCCACCTTCCGAGCAGGTCTTCGGTGCCCAGTCCCTTGCCAGGACTTCGTGGCCAGTCCTCGGCCAGGACTTCGGTGCCCAGCCCCTTGCCAGGACTTCTTGCCCAATCCTCGACCAGGACTTCTTACCTAGTGTATCTAGGACTTCATTCCTGCACACTTAGTAAACACATTAGAGCACCAATAGTACTTAACTTTGAATCCTTTGCCAATATCAAAACAAGGTTCGATATGGTGCTTCCTGTTGGATCGAGAGAAAACGATAGAGGGGGGGGTGAATATCGTAAATTGTTTCGGATTTAGAGAGAGAATGCATAGCGGAAAATTAACACAAAAACCAAACGCAAACACAGGGATTTACTTGGTTCGAAGTCGTGGTCAGCTCCTACTCCAAGGCCCACCGTCCTTGACCGTTTACTGTGGGCAATACTATAATCGCGCAAAATCTTACAAACAGTTGTACAGAAGTAAGTGCAGTAAGAATACAATTAAGAATTGAGTCTTCGTTACCGACGCCCGGTGTAGATCATTCTTCGGTGTGTAGGGTCGTCGTCGGCACTAGAATCTCAAGATGGAGGATTTCTGGAGTAGAGCGCCTGAGTTGAAGAGCGTATTGGCGTTGGAAAACTTGTTGTTTGAAGCCTTGGGGTCGAGGGGCTATTTATAGCCTTCTGGGGCACCCTGAACGTTGGGGGCGCCCCCCCACGTGTCAGCCGATCCGAACAAGTCTTGGTCAGCCATTATCCTTCTTGAATAGGGTTGAGAGTTGACTGGGGGCGCCCGGGTTGACTCGGTCCGCTGGCTTCTCGCTGGCTTGACTCTATCCGCTTCGTTGGCTTGAGCTCGGGGTGCCCGAGGCATCCGGGGTGCCCGGGAGCACGGGGGCGCCCGGGAGCATGGGGGCGCCCCCCCCCCAGTGAGCTTCCGAAGTGTTCTCTTACTTTACTTGTTTTGCCTTGACCTTGGGGGCGCCCGGGACACTGGGTGCGCCCTGCCCAGCTGCTTACCCCTCTCCTTTGGGTCGTTATGAGCTGCAGAAGCACATTCCTTCGGTCCTGCATCCAAGGTTAGTCCAAAACAACACAAAGTAATAAAATATTAGGTTTTTACAGCCTTAGCTGTCTTGGTTCTGACTTTGGGTCTCTAAAATGGAACCCTAGGTCGAACCGACGCCTACTATTCCCTCGACGGGGAATGCGTCCTCACCTACTCCTCTCAGGAGAATTTACCTGTTGCCAACCGGCTCCTCCGGTTGGACTTTTGCCCAGCAATCCTTTCCCAGGTGCCCAGCTGTCCTTCGCCAGGTCTTCAGTACCAAGCAGTCCTTCGCTTGGTGCCTAGCAGTCCTTCGCTAGGGCTTTGTATCCTGGCATTCCTTCGCCAGGTGCCTAGCAGTCCTTCGCTAGGGCTTTGTATCCTGGCATTCCTTCGCCAGGTGCCTAGCTGTCCTTCGCTAGGGTTTTGTCTCCTGGCATTCCTTCGCTAGGTGCCTAGTAGCCCTTCGCTAGGACTTTGTTTCCTGCACACTTAATGAGCATGTTAGATAAACATAACATCTTAACCTTTGAACCCTTTGCCAATATCAAAACACAGGTTCGACTTGGGTGATGTCTGCACCAACAATCTCCCCCTTTTTGATTTATGGCAACCCGATTCAAAAAGTTAAGTTAATCAAGACAGTTGATATAACAGATTAGTTCCCTCCCCCGGAAGGAATCTCCCCCCCTTGGTTTTTCAAAGTTTCATGGGGTTTAAAAAATTTCTAAGTCAAAATGATGGAATTTATTTTTCAAAACTTAGAACATTTTTCAAACGAAGTTTTAGAAAACTTAAACAAAATTTGGTTAGGCACTTTGTAAAATTTATGCTTAGAAAAAATTTTCCAATCAAAAGATTTCTAAAACATTTTCTTATGTTTTAAGTTCTCAAAAAAAAATTTCAATCTCTTTAGTACTTTAGAGGCTTTATACTTAGAAACTTTTCTATTAGAGAAGTTTAGAAATAAGTACTTAGAGATTTTTGAACATAGCTTAAGTTTAAGTACATAGAAAATACTTTTGAAAATAGCTTGGGTCAAGTACTTAGAATCAATTTTGAAAACACTTTAGATCAAGTACTTTTGAACCAGTTTTGAAAATAACTTAAGTATTTTGAAAACAGTTTTGAAAAAGAAATTAGAGTAAGTACTTTTAAATAGTTTTGAAAAAAAAACTTAGCTTAAGCTTTTTGAAGAAAGGATAAAGTTTAAATTTTGAAAAAAATTTAAAGCTCTTCTCTCCTTTCCAATCTCTCCCCCTTTGCCATATATCAAAAATAAAGCAATAGCAATAAAAATAAATTGCATGACAAAAGAATAATGTGTTGTACTGAACCAATTCAAGATATAAACTGAACCAAAGTAATTTCAATTATCTCTTTAGGGTCCTGTCTAACCCATTTAGTTACTTACTAACTGTTATAAATAGTAGTTTTCGCTAGGGTTAGTCAGGTTAAGTGTTCTGTTCAAGTTAGATTTTCTAAACTTGACACTTAATCTGATTGCTGTTTAATTTGTATTTAGTGCCCCAATTACTGCAAATGCACTGATCTACATCTTGAATTAAGGCAAAGACCTAAGCATCTTAACCCATTCTAGGTTATCAGTCAAAAGTACCCTAAGGTGCTTGTGAGATGTTAGCTTCTAAATCTATAGGTGCATGCAGTTCTAGGGTTAGGGCCTAGGCTAAGTCCATTTGTGAAAAAGTCCTAGTTTTGAAGGGGGTAGTTTTTAAAATAAAACTAAGTTGAAAAATTATTAAAGAGAAAAAGTTAAAAGGATTTTTCAAACTAATTAAAAGCTTATTTGAAATCAAGTAAAGCAGTTTTTAAAATTGTTTTAGAAACTGATTTTCAAATCAAGTAAAGCAGTAAGAACTCAGACCAAACATAGAGTAAACCTATTCTACCAAGCATAATCCTAATAAAGATCCGATAATCATAAAAAAGCAAATAGTCAACTCCATAAGTCAGCTGGTATGAGAGGGAACCAGCACAGTCATACAAGTCAAACATGAGTCAACCCTACTGAGTAGGGGCAGTCAAACAGTCATTAGTACAATGCTAATCAAATCTAGGAGGAGGGTCCGGGATGATCAGAAGAGCCTAGCTGCCAGGATCGAAACAACGCCATCATCTCGTGATATCGTGCGTCGCTAGTCTCTCTCTCAGCTCTGAGGGCATTCATGTACCCAGTATAATAGCCCTGATTTGCTTCCATTTCTTCAGCATGATTTGCTTCCACTTCCTCCCGGAGGCTCTGGACCTGTGTCTCAAGTCGTGTCACTCTCTCGTACAGTGTCGGTGGTGGAGGCTCGTCTATGTGCTCTCAAACCTCGGCTGCTAGATCTCCGACATCGACCTCAACATCCTCGTCAGAGTCGATCGGTGGTCCGGCTCGCTGGCGTCTCCACGACAAAACCCCGGTAGCCGAGACCTCTATACCAGCTAGGGAAAAGTTCCTAAATCCTATCTCATCGAAGTCAGTCATCTCACCATCGGTGATGTTACGACCGTGAAAATGAAGAATGGAAGTGATGATGTGGCAATAGGGGGTGCGTACCCACCCCTGAGTGGTAACACTGGACGCATATAGGATTGTGTGAAACATGTGTAGTCCAATGTCAATATCAAGATGGTGGATCAGTGCATACAGAAGGAAGGTATGAAATGGTCGCATGGCCGCGACGTCCCTAGTGGATAACGGTAAGATGCAGCAAACTAAAACTCTGTAAAGAGCATAGTCCTGGACCTGAAGGTCCACAGACTGAAATTGTCTAGCTAAGGGGTTCCTAGAATCCCTATAGAAGTAGGAGTGTAGAGTATCTAGAGTAATGTGAGAGTAAGGAGCATCAAAAGGAGGATCCCTAGGAGGATAGCAGCAAAAGGTGGACTGGGAGAGTCGTAGTCTAAGAAATCGGTTAAGCAAGGAGGGTGTGATTGTCAAGGGCATCCCTTGAACAGTAGTGACAAACATAAAATCATCCTGTCTAATTATATTATTATAGAATTCTGCACATAGAGATGTGTTAATGGGATGGGTGCAAAATACGAGGTTATCTAGTTGGTAAAAGTTGATGACGTTCATGGCTAGTGGACAAGATTGAGTGAAGAATTGTCTATTTAAGTAGCTCATTTTTATAGGCTTGTATGTCGTTCGAGCAAACTTATTACAAAGTTCTAAAGTTGGGAACCTAGGATCGGGACTAGGTTCGGTACCGGGGTCTGATCGGTTTGCTCAGCGTTTTCTAAGATAAGAAATATGCATTTAAAGGAAGGAATTTATGAAACATAATTTTAAATGCGTAAGAAAAAGGAAAAAATTCTACCGATTAGCCGTTCGGGGAGGCATTGTCGAAGTTGAGGGAGCAAGAAGGTCACTTGGTCGCCTTGGAAGGAAAAGAGCTAGAGAGAAGAAAGGATTTGGGTGTGGCAAGATGAGGAGATTCGGGTGCCTTATATAGGCATTTTGGCTAGGGCGCCCGGGAGCTCCCGGGCGCTTGGGACAGGGGTCTACTGCCTTTGGCAGTGACTTAAAGCTGGTTGGGGGCGCCTGTGATAGCCCGGGCGCCCCGGTCAGACTGGGATGGCAGCTTTGCTGCCTTGACCGATCCTGGGGGCTCCCGCAAGAGCCGGGGCACCCTGGTTAGGGTGTTATGGCAGTTTTTGCCTTGAACGAAGTGACAGTTTTGTGGGGGGCGCCCGAGGAGTCACGGGCGCCCGGGTAGGTTGGAATTGATACCTTTGATGTTTTGTTGACCATTTGACTATGGTTTAATTATTTTGACCATGGTATGACTACTGTGATCATGATTTGACTGCTTTGACTATGGTTTTTCTGCTTTGACTATGTTTTGACTACCCTGACCATGGTTTGACTAGTATTAGGTCAATGCCGTTCTAAACTATAGGATTTAATGTTTTGTATTTAAACAACAATGCAGGAATTAAATGAATTTCGATTAAGTTAAATTTGACCGTCTCACCCAATCTAGGGTTATCAATCACGTTTGCCTTATGGGTTTTGTGAGACAGGTTTTAATAGGTAGAATTATTTTGAAAAATTATGATTTATTTTGAAAAACTTGAATTAATTTTAAAAACAGTTGATTTTGAGTTTATTTAAAAAAAATGTTTGAATCTATAATTAACTAAAAATTTGTGTTAGATTCGAATTTTACAAAGAATAATTTGAATTTGAATTTCAAAAATTAGCTTCCAGGTCTTGGCGAGGCACTAGGCCTTCTTTGGCCGTAGCCTTATTGGATCATCAACCCTTTCTTTGACAAAGCCTTTTAATGAAATTTCATTTTCAAAATTATTGTTTGAAAAATTCTGGTCTAACTAGTTTGGGTCTTGGATCAGTAGCTTCGGCTAGTTTCACCAGTCTAAAGAGACCAAGTAGAGTATACTTGACCTTATTAGAATTGGCTTCCCTAACGTACTATCATTTCACCGCCACCCAATACTATGTTGTTCAAATTTCAGTTAAGTTGGTTCAGTCCTTAAACTAACCATTCCTAAGTCTAAGCATAATAAATTACAGAAATTAAATAAACAAGCAATCATGCAATTTGAAAACAAGAATTAAAATTCATCTAACTATAAATATTGTTTTTAATTTGGCTCCCCCTAGACTAAAGCCTCGGTAGTGATTCGGCAAGATGTGAATCTTGTCCTTGGGGATCCAATACTGATTTGATCCAGTTTGTTTATTCAGGCACAGTTTGGGTACCCATACCTGAACTTTAGATCTGGACTGGTTCAGTACAGCATAGTAGGATCTTTGTCTAGATTTGGTTCTATAGCCTAATCCGGATCGATTTAGCACCGACTTCTGTTTTCCAAGAATCATGTCAAGACCCTTGGAACCAGAAGTGAATCATTCTAAAGCTGATCTAAGGTCCTTGACCTGAGTTTTCAAGGAGGAGTTCTCTTTCTTAAGTTTTTCAACTTGAGTAGAGGTTCCTTCTTGATCCTTCTCAGTTAAGGATCTAGAGTCAGCTCTCTCTTTCAGGAGTTTTACTTCCTGTCGGAGAGATTCGACTCGGAGTTTAGCTTTCGCCAAATCTCGAGAAAGATAGGAAATTAATTCATTTAACTGATTTCTTGAAAAACCACTTACAGTTATTTCGCCGTCCTCTGAGAATGTAAGTTTGTCGTCGTTCGGCTCCGACTCTGATGAAGGATCGATGTAGGCGTGCAGAGGGGGGGGTGAATGCACTTTCTTTGATCGTTTTGATCTCTACAAAGATGTTAGCGCAGCGGAAATAATATGCAAATGAAATAACAATGCTAACAAAGTTCTTTTACTTGGTGTCCACCCAGATGGGTGACTAATCCAAGGATCCATGCTACGAGCACCACTTTTCACTATCGAAAAGTCTCCTTGAGGTGGAGAAACCTTTACAGCAAAAGCTTCCTCTTTACAGATGCAGAAATATGATGGAGGAAGCAAAGATCACTCTACAATTGGGCAGCACTTCGTTACTGTACGGAACTGTGTGTGCACGTGTAACGAGGAGCTCCTTTTATAGGTGAAAAGGATAGATTCGCAGTCTGTCCAACCCCGTACCAGTCGACTGCCCTGAGTGTAGTCGACTAGCCCTGTAACACCCAATAATTTCCTGGTATTATTAGGGATTTTTAGGAATTTTTCTAGCATTTTTCGGAATATTATAGCATTTTTCGGATCAAAATAAGAAGAAAAAAATTAAAGGGGTCGGCTGGGGATCGATCTCGCGACCACGCGAGAAGCAGTTACCTGAGCGAATCCAAGGAACCAGCTGGGCTAGGGTATCAAGCACAAAAAATGATGAAACAAAATAATATTATAGTTGATTTAGCCCGTTTCATGAAGAGGTATTAAAACTTCCACTTAAATTGGGTTAAGACCCCATTAGGGTTTCGGGAGGCCGCACGAGCAGAGGAAAGGGGCTGCAAAAATGGGGAGAAAGGGGGAGTTTTCTTCTTCCTTCTTCTTCCTCTTGAAGTAGAAAACCTAGGGCTTCTTCCCTAGGGCCAAGGGTGGAGTTTTTCTTGCAAAGGAAGAGGAAAAGAGCCCTACACGAGAAATTTCGAGATACTTAGTGAGTTTTCTTCAAGAAAAGAGTAAGTAAATCACTCACCTGCAATAGAAGTTGTTTTGCCATGTATTTCTCGTTGTGGAACCATGTTTGTGATCTAAATGCATGCTTTAAGATTATGGTTTTCTTATTTGTGTGTTTTAAGTTCATAAAGAATACATGTTTTATCATAGAATATGAATTAGAGTATGTTTTTATATATGTGACCTAAGTATGACAAGAGTAAGTTCTTGAAAAGTCCCAAAAAGGAGTTTTGGGATTAAGGGCACGCAAGGTGCTCGATGAAAGTTCCAAGTAAGAAAAGGTAAAGGTTTATAGTGCAAAATTTATGAAAAAGAAAGTTAGCTTGATAAATACAAGCATTATGAGTAAGAAAGTCCCAAAAATGAGTTTTGGGGTTAAGGGCACGCAAGGTGCTCGATGAAAGTTTCAAGTAAGAAAAGGTAAAGGTTTATAGTGCAAAGTTTATGAAAAAGAAAGTTAGCTTGATAAATACAAGCATTATGAGTAAGAAAGTATTTTACTTTTGTAAAAGGACATGTACCGGGCAAAAGAGAGGCCCACAGAAAGTTAGAAAGAAGCTCTAATAGGGTGCGGTGGCTAGCTACCCCGAAACCTATTAGGGATGCGCGCATTGGTACACTGATACCAGGTACATTGTCAAGGCCTGAGAAAGTTGATTATTATTTTGAAGTATATAACTATATGTAAGTGTTTCAATTTCCTTAAGTGTATGTTGTTGTGTATGATAACATGGTTATGTTACAAGCTTGTTAAAGAGAAAGAGCAAAGAAGTTAGTGTTTGAAAGTGTGGAAATGTATCATTAGTAAGTTTGCAAAAGAAATCATGAGCATGTTAAGTTTGCAAGTGTTTTGATGCTAGTAAATGTTTTTAAGCATGATTGAGCATGATAAGTGTATGAAAGTTCTCAGGTGTAATTATTTCCAAGTGCATGTGTTTTGAAGCAAGCATTTCTTGAAAAGAGCATGTTTATCCTTTATCGTTGGATTTGTGAGTTAGGATTTACTTACTAAGCAATTCACTTATTAGTTGCATTTCCTTCTATTGCAGACAAAGGTAAAGAAAAAGCATAAGTTAAGGAGGCGAAGGGACTTGCATTGATATTCAGTGGCGGCGGAACCGTGGAAGAGATCTTTGGGCTAAGTCTTGTAGAACATGTGTTTTGGTGTTTCGAAGTGGTAGAATGAATGACTTTGTTTAAACCTTGCATAGATACAAAATTTGGTACAAACTCTAGTATAAAGTTCACATAGATTTTGATAGCTTATTTACTTCCACAAAAGTCCTAATTTCAAGTTTATGAAGTGATTTTGATTTGCTAAAATGTTTAGAAAACTAGTATAGAGTATACAAATGGTGTTATGTCTTTGTATGGCTTGAAAGTATATGTTTTGTGGATGGAGGGAGATGAGTTTCAGGTCTGAAATGCAGGTTTTCAGGCGTGCCAGTCGCCTGGTACAGGACCAGTCACCTGCCCTATCGAACAGTAGCCTGGTACAGGTCTGAAATGCAGGTTTTCTGACTTCAACTATATTATTCATAAACTAATTCCATGGTTTGAACATGTTGAGGTTCAAGTCGGGCTTGGATGTGTCCATCAACCCAAACGAGAAACAAAACTCCGGTTCTAACCATATTAATGGAAGGTGTTAGCCTTAATATTTTGTAAGGGGTTTTGGGTCTCATCTTTTCTAAGCACATTCATGACATATGATTATGTCATGACTAACGATTTCCTTAATAAAGTATGTATGTGACTTAATTTATCAAGTCTCATGAATTGAATTAGGAACCGGATTTCCTCATTCTAATTTCATACTTTATTAAAGGAATTGTTTTGGGAAACAATTTCCTAAATTGTCATAATTAATTTCGGAAATAATATGTTTAAGACTTTGATTTCTCTAAATCAAATCTTATTAAATTAAGAGGCAATTCCCTTAATTCAACGACATATTATTTTCATGAAAATCTCAATTAAGAAAACTCTATAGGAAACCATTTTCCTAATTAATTTTGGAGACAACAACATGTAAGAGCATCACCTCTTCAATCATGTTTTATTCATGGATTTAATTAATTACAACAAATCGTTTTCTAAGGGTGGCTCCCCGAGGCTCAGATACCCAAAGAAAAGTAATTTGTCGTAAATCCAATTTGGTCCGTTTCGGAAACGCAACCAAATGAAACATGACAATTTCATTCAAAATTGGGAAATTAAATTACAACAACTAACTTTAAATTGGACGGCTCCCCAAGGCTCAATCCAAAATAAAGAATTTTGTTAATAATTTAAAACCAATTCGAATTTGAAATTGTCAACTAATTATCCATAAATTTGTCTAGACTTTCTCAAAAGAAAGTGCCCAAAATTGCGAGGTTTCATAATAGATTTTCAGAATGGTTGTAAGTTTCTGGTACAAAGAAAACTTACATATTTCCAAAATTGGAAAATTTCTAAAATTAGAAAAATTTCCAAAATTCGAAAGTTTCCAAAGATGGGAAGTTTTCACAATTATTATAAAATTTCAGAAAGTAGAAAATTTCAAAAGTTTGCGAAATTTCATGAGGATTTCCAAACTTTGAAATTCCTAAATCTAAAATTTATCATAATTGGAAAGTTTCCATGATTGAAAAATTTTCTAAAATTGAGATCATGACAAAGTGTTCCGCAAAACAATTATATGATTATGTCGAACACTAACTGGCTCTAATACCACTGTTGGGACCGGGTGCATGTCGACAAGGATACGGGTTCGTAAAATTTTAAATTTTTACGTGCAGCGGAAGAATTAGCATAAAATAATTTCCTAAATTATTTTAACCACGTATCTAGCATGCAACCTTATGGTGTGTGGACATAATCATAAATTAAAACTTTGCGGAAAAGTAAACTAGTTTACTAAGTACCTCGCGTAACTCGAAGTAAGGGACGAGATCCAACCGTAGCGTCCCTTGGAAGCTTCGCCTCTATTCGCGTCCACGCCGAGTTCTCTTCGGGATGACTTCGCAAAGTCACGAGTTTTGTGCTGACGAGAACTACTAGATTCTCTAAAGGCACAACTAGAAGAACAAGAGAAAAGAATGGAAACTCACCAACAAGAAACGGAATCTAAATTCCGGGAAGAGAGGAGTTGTGATCCGCGTCTTCTTCTTCTTGTCTTGGCTTCTCCTTCTCCTTGATAGCTCACGGCAACCAACCCTAAGGGAAGAAGTGCGCCGGCCCTAGCTGGATGAAGGGGCACCGGCCCTAGTTGCCTCAAGGGGCGCCGGCCCTAGGGTTGAGAAGGGGAAAAGGGAGGAAGAGAATAAGAGAGAGAGAGGGAGAGGATTAACTCTTAATCAACTTAATTGATTGGAATTGAAGGCTAGCCTTTGGTTCCTTTATATAGTAACCTCTCCCTTGCTAAGTCTCCTCTTTAACGGAATTAACGGAATTATTTTTCATAAGAAATTTATCATATAAATTTTCTTATGAATAATTCCGTTATGCCTAGTTTTATTATAACTAACTTTATAATAAAACAAATTATTCTCTTCTTTAATTATGGAATAAATTTTATAAGAAATTTATAAATTTTTCTTTTAATGGAAAAATCAATTCATAATTGATTTTATAAAATTAAAATAAACCACTCCACGGATTATTTTAATTTCCCAAAAAGAAATAAATTTCTATAAATTTATTTATATAAATTTCTTTATACAAATTTATTTATCCATAATTTATAAAACAAATCGCACTAGATTTATTTTATTAATTAAACCAATTAAATTGATTTATTCCCCTATTAATGGTCGGCCAAACCAAGAGGGTGGACACCCTCTTTGGCCGGCCAAACCAAGCCGATTCCATCGCTAATTAAACTCATTTAATTCGCCCATTAAGCCTTCAAAAGACTTAGCCATTTTAAGTTTCCGTTGCGCCTCTGATTAACTCATATTCGACTTAATTCTCTTGATCGGAAAATCTAATTTTCAACTCGTTTTAAATCCCTCGGATTACTCGTAGTGCGTGTGACTAAATAGGCTTTCGATTTATGTTGGCCGTCTATAATCAACTAATTATAGAACGATCATGAGTGGCACCTAGTAGTACATCATGACCCCCAATTAATCGAAAGATCAACGGTTTGACCTCAGAAGTAATTCTGAAACCCTTCAGCAGCTCTAATGAATCGTGCCTCATTCCCTTCACCACCTTATACCCACTTGGTTCAGGACATGGTCTATTTGTGTCAGTCCCCACCAGACTGACTACATCACACCTAGCCCAAGTAGTGTCTTTCTCGTCCTTTGGATTTCTAATTACTCTCATGTATTTAAGAGACTCGCACTCTACACATGATATACTCTGGCCAGAGATTTTGAGTAACAATCCAATGATAGGCCTGGGTATACATCTCCTCGCAAGGAGTGGTGAATCCTTTGTAGGCTGTTCAAACATCTTCGGGCACTTCGGCTTATACCCAATCATCCTGGGTCCACACCTCCTTGGAGATGCTTGCTTAAGATGTTAAAGTATAAGTCTCCATGACCAAGATGACTTGAACACCGCAAGTCAAAGGAACATCGCACTTAAGCTGCAGTAAGAACTTCATTGACATATCTACATGTAGATTCCCATATGAAGTCTTACAGCTAGTCACTCCAATGAACTAGTTCCCTTAACTAGCATCCATGTTTATCTCCGGACATCCCAATGTCACCAGCCAGTGAGAATCAGCTGATTAGAGAATAACCCATGCTAGTCTCAACAGAATTGATAGTGTCCGTTTTTATCAATTCATCGACTAGGGATAATTTCAATACTTCACAATTGCACATTTAGAGATAATCACTAGTTGTGATCCCATCACAAATTCTCTTATGCTGTGAATTGTATTGCGGACATTCAGTAGATGAGTTTAAGATCTCAATCAAATACATAAACATGTATAATCAAATAGTGAATTATCATTTATTAGAATAAATGTTTACAATCATAAGGCGATTGCCTTAGGACACTTCTCTCATATTACTAACAAACTCCCACTTGGCCTAATGCCAATCGCTACGGTATCCAATACCACAGGCTCTAACATGACCCTCAAACTTGCTTTGAGGCAAGGCCTTAGTTAAAGGATCCGCTATATTCCTTTCAGTGGGAACTCTCTCAATTTGTATGTCATTCCTAATTATAATCTCTCTGATCAGATGATAGCGTCGAAGCACGTGTTTGGATCGCTGATGAGACCTTGGTTCCTTCGCTTGTGCAATAGCTCCATTGTTGTCGCAGTAAACCGGCACTGCTTCATCAATGGTTGGAACCACACCAAGTTCTGAGACAAACTTCTTGATCCAAACTACTTCCTTTGCTGCTTCCGAAGCTGCGATATATTCCGCTTCCGTGGTAGAATCCGCTACGGTGTCTTGTTTGGAACTTTTCCAACTTACTGCGCCTCCATTCAAAGTAAATACGTATCCAGACTGCGATTTGGAGTCATCCTTATCTGTCTGGAAACTGGCATCTGTATACCCACGTATTACCATATCTCCTTCTCCATATATTAGGAACACATCCTTAGTTCTTCTTAAGTACTTAAGGATTGTCTTGACAGCCGCCCAATGATCCATCCCTGGATCAGACTGGTATCTGCTCGTGACACTCAGAGCATATGATACATCGGGCCTAGTACATAACATAGCATACATGATAGATCCTATCGCGGATGCATAAGGTATCTTATTCATGCAAATCCTCTCGTCTTCTGTGCGCGGACACATAGACTTTGAAAGGTTGATCCCATGCCTGATGGGAAGGTAACCTTTCTTGGATTCCGACATGCTAAACCTTTTTAGCACTCGGTCTATATATGTAGACTGCGAAAGACCAAGCAACCGTTTTGATCTATCTCTATAGATTCTAATCCCAAGGATATAGGTTGCTTCTCCCAGGTCTTTCATGGAGAAAGTTTTGGACAACCAAATTTTAACTGTCTGTAAGACTGATATATCGTTTCCTATGAGTAATATGTCATCGACATATAATACTAGGAATACGACTGCACTCCTACTAACCTTCTTGTACAACAAGGTTCGTCAGGATTTTGTAAGAAATCAAACTTTTTGATTGTCTCATCAAAACGGATGTTCCAGCTCCTAGATGCTTGCTTTAGTCCATATATGGATCGTCGAAGCTTGCATACTTTGGTTTTATCAACCGATGTGAAACCTTCAGGTTGTATCATGTATACATCCTCAAGCAGGTTTTCATTAAGGAAAGTTGTTTTCACATCTATTTGCCATATCTCATAATCATAATGAGCTGCTATGTCTAGGAGCATCCGAATGGATTTAAGCATAGATACTGGCGAATAGGTTTCGTCATAATCAATTCCTTGTTTTTGACGATATCCTTTTGCCACTAATA